>OZ022589.1:18754440-18838086 GCA_963669155.1 Arbacia lixula | reverse complement strand
ACATCACGAAAACAATCTTTCTCTCGAGATATGAAGTATTCAATCGTGCAAAACAATGAGGTAAAATTAAATTCGTCTTTCAAATTTCAATGAGTCATTGTATTAGTTACTGCAGTCATCAAAACAGTTTGATATTGTTACGGTTCCTGAGTCCTATTTACTATTTTACTCCATGTTTATAGCATATAGCATGCCGGTTAACCCCCTCCCCCCTCCCCCCCCCCCTTCGCCAATTAAAAAAGGTGGGTAATAAAAGGGGTAATAATTGCCCGAGTGCACACCAAAACAGAAAAAAAACCACTACCGCCCCCTCCACACACACACACACACACACACACACACAAAGCGAATAATAAGTGAACAATTCTTCTAATTGAATATTAAATATTATTTCCTTCAGATCATCAAAAATCCAATTCCAGCGATTAATTGTTCTCAGAGAAAAAAATGTTGCTTTCATCAGAATTTTTTTTAGAAACTTTGACAATTGGTGGCTTTAGAGGTCTTTTTGAATTAGCAAGTGTTTCAAAATCGTATTTCCCGATGGTTGTTGGTTTGTTGCGAGCGTTATTAACAATATTATACGCAAATTCGTGTTATTCTCCATTATTTACCCCAAGGGACATGAACTTGGTTTCATAATCGTAAAGAAAAAGCCTTTCAAGTTAGTTCTAGGCCGGGAGATAAAAAAACAACAACAACAATAGCTAAATAAAAGTATCTACACAAATATGTTCCACACTACTGATCTTTAACTGCCGTCAGTTTGATTGAGCTCTTTTTAGTCACATTGTATTTTTATGTATTTCCTGTTTTTTGTTTTGTTGCAATAACTCTCATTTTCATTGTTTTTTCCTTTTCACAGAAATTTGCACAATCATTTTTTATTTCAATTCTTTTGTCTTCTTTTGTACAGAATATTCCCTTTAAACTATTACCCACCAGCCAATTTGGTGTTCGTTATCAAACATTCGATTCGTTCTTTCATATATTGAGAATGTTTAAATGACTGGTAAGTGGATTTAGGATGCTAATCGAATTTATGTTTTGCCAGTCGAAATTCCAGCGTGTCGTTCCCATTTTTTTTTTTTTTTTTTGGGGGGGGGGGGGGTGAGAAAAACGATTGCACGATGATTTATTTTTTTATGATTAGTGTATGATTTGCATTTTCAGTCTAGTTTGTTTCCGCATGATGTTGACGGTACAATAAAGCATAATAGATAATGTGAGTTCATTGGTATATAATCCGAAAGCGAAAGAGCGCGTGGAACAATGAAGGACCCGTGGAAGCCTTGTGTAACCAGGGATGTCTTATGGAAGGGTATGAAGCAACTTTCTTCCTTTGAACCCATGTGCCAAGCCGCTGAAAAGTTATGGTGTTCTCAACAGGTGCTGTTCAGGTGTTTGAACAATTATGAACACGAATGCGTGGCAACGGCTTCTCAGAGAGAACAAAAGAAGTGTACAGTCTCATTTCGCTTGTCCCGTTCTGTTAATGGCATTAATACTTCCATGAGCACAACAGGTATTAGCAAACACAAATAAACAAGTTTTTCCAGTAAAATATCTCTGCTGCTCGCAAACACACACAAACGCCGTTAATGATAATACACAGCTTAGTATTTCATTTTGAGAGTGGTTGAATCCCCCAAATGCACAAGATGTCGGAAAGTAAAGAAATTGGTCAATTTTGTAAGTAATACAAATAGCTTATATGTCCAATTTTTAATGATTCCTCAATACTTTTCCAAACAAAAGCAGAGTAAAGGATCTGTCATTATCTGCCGTTAACTTCCTTATAGTTTGCAAACGAATTTTGTCAAAAACAAAACGTCTACAGACAAATGGGAAATTAAAGAAATTTCTTTTCAAGTTGACTTCAGGTAAATGTCGGCTCGGCACATGGAACATCAAAGCATTGTCATGATTATGGAATTCTTTTGACATTCATGAGCACGCTTTAAAACCCATACAGATGTTTGAATGTATTATGCTCGAGTTTCTACTCCTTCCTAACACTTCCCTGGTGTAACACTCGAATAACACATGCCGTAAACAACTTTTTTTTTCACTGGAAATTGCTCACAACTATCCAAACAGCTGTTATCAATATGAGATATCAATGTAAAAACTGTGTTTTATTCAAACCAAGGAGTCAATATAATACAAGCTCAGCTTTTTAATATATTCCCCCATATTTCACTATAAACTCGGTCTCATCTTATCTTCAAAATGTCATCTTAAGCTCATACAAAGAATAAATGTACCTTGTATTGCATTTACATTGTATTCAGTGTAATACGTACATTGTGCAGTTCTGTAATACCATTTTTGTTTCTGTTATGTGAAATTTGAAATAAAAGTAAACCGAAACTGAAGTCTGACACAGTACAGTGCATCTTATAATGAATAACAGTATCAAATTACTATATTTCAAATGACTAGTTGATTAATCTTATTGACTGACTAGACTATTTGTTACGGAGTACTGCGTTATTTGATTAAGAAAGAAATTACTATTACATTAATAACAACACTGTCCTAACTGACACGCTGTACTGCAACAACTCAGTCCCGGTAAAGGTGTGTGCGTGTTGTTGTTGTGGGGGGGGGGGGGGGGAGAAAGGTTGAATTGGTGGTGAATATAGATTTAATGTGAAATTAATCATATATTTTTTTCAGATATGATTGATAACATCTCGCAGAAAACCCATTTAAACTTAATCTGAAATTTCCACGTTTTCCGTAATATTTTAAATGGGGGGGGGGGGGGGAGGTTTAATTGGTGGTGAATATAGGTTTAATGTGAAATTAATCATCATGTTTTTTCAAATGTGATTGATAACATCTCGCAGATAACCCATTTGAACTGAATCTGAAATTTCCCCGTTCTCCGTAATATTATTTGAATTTGTCATTTATGCAAGCTTCCTGAGTCGAATAACACACCACACCAAACATTGATAACGACTGTTATGTCATCATGCGGTGAACTTGACTCATCATGATATCAGAGCAGGGAAGTGTTATAGGAAGGAGTAGAAACTCGAGCATAATACATTCAAACATCTGTATGGGTTCTAAAGCGTGCTCATGAATGTCAAAAGAATTCCATAATCATGACAATGCTTTGATGTTCCATGTTCCGAGACGACATTTAGCTGATGTCAACTTGAAAAGAAATTTCTTTAATTTCCCATTTGTCTGTAGACGTTTTGTTTTTGACAAATTTGTTTGCAAACTATAAGGAAGTTAACGGCAGATAATGACAGATTCCAATACTCTGCTTTTGTTTGGAAAAGTATTGAGGAATCATTAAAAATCGGACATATAAGCTATTTGTATTAATTACAAATTCGGACCAATTTCTTCACTTTCTGACAACTTGTGCATTTGGGAGATTCAACCACCCTCAAAATGATATATTAAGCTGTGTGTTATCATTAACGGCGTTTGTGTGTGTTTGCATGAAGCAGAGATATTTTACTTGAAAAACTTGTTTATTTTGTGTTTGCTGATACCTGTTGTGCTCATGGAAGTATTAATGTCATTAACAGAGCGGGACAAGCGAAATTAAACTGTACATTTCTTTTGTTCTCTCTGAGAAACCGTTGCCACACAATCATGTTCATAATTGTTCAAACACCTGAACAGCACCTGTTGAGAACACCATAACTTTTCAGCGGCTTGGCACATGGGTTAAAAGAAAGAAAGTTGCTTCCTATCCTTCCATAACACATCCCTGATCAGAGTTACTGTTGTTGTTTTTTCAGCTCCCCTCGTGAAGCTCTTGATGACGAGGTTTAATACGAGAATCTTGGCCATCACTGGAGGGCTGGGTGCAGGAGGATTGATGATCATCAGTCCCTACATCCGAAACACATCACTACTGGCAGTCTGCTACATTACAATAGGTCAGTATCTACAACCTCGACAGGTACTGATCTACCGTAGTGCTTGCATGTTAAGCAAGACCACATTTGTAATTTTCAATGAGCAATGTATCTCATTTAAACCCCGTTTAACCGCAACCTGCAACGGTAAATGTAGGGTGTCTCTAAAAGAAGTAAACCCAACTTCAACGACAAATTTTCAGAAAACTATACAATATTTACACATTATGTTTTCATGGTTAGATATTCCAATAAGTCTTCTGTCTAATGATACCACTTAGGTTATCTAACTCTCATGCATGACTGAGCATGATTCAACTTAGTGAGTGGGTGTGAAATCATAACTGTGGCAAGCTATTTCTTGCTATTGTCATGCATTCAGGGCCTATTTCAAGTAAAATTCGTGTCACATGTTAGGCCTGTGATTAAATCATCACTAATTTAATTATTTAATCAGGGGTCTAACGTGTGACAAACATTTAACTTGAAATAGGCCCTAAATGCATGACATTAGCAAGAAATAGCTTGCCACAGTGATGATTTCACACCCATTCACTAAGGTGAATCATGCTCAGTCATGCATGAGACTTAGATGTTAAGTGGTATCATTAGACAGAAGACAGAATTGGACTATCTAACCATGAAAACATAATGTATAAATATTTTATAGTTTTCTGGAAATTTGCTGTTGAATTTGTTTTTTTTAGAGACACCCTGTACAGACCGCATTGCTTATTAAATTTGTAAAAATTATTGCACAATTTCAACACATGATCTAAATGTTGAATTTCACGCATATGTGAGCACATTCATCAAACCATAACCTTGTCTGTAAAAGAAAACGTAAACATATGTATCAACTTACCAGCATATAGAAATTAGGTAAATTGGTGTAAAGTGGAATCAACTTGTAAATATACACCCGTTGATCCAAATGACATCAACAGGTTCCAGTACCAGGAATGCATTCTTAGTGGTCAATGATAAAAGATTTGGATTAGTTTATTTTAAGTGAAATCAACTAGTACCAGTTTCAATTTGGATACCTAAACCCCATCAAACCAAATGGACGTACCAATAACGTATCAACTGGTACTTGTGCCAGTTTAAACAATGGGTATTGGTACCAGGTTAAACTAATATCAGTTGATTAACACTTAAGTTAAGCGACTTTTATGAGTACGGGTCATTGAGGGTGGCAATTTATTTCAATGAAGATATGAGTATGATTCCATTAAAACCTAAGTTTCAAGTCCGTTAAATCTAAGGTCCGTTCTTTTGTATTTCGTAGTTTTGGCTTTATCTTTAAATGACACCTGTTAAAGAAAAACATTACACTATTTTATACGATCATCTGTGCCCTGTTCACGTCTATTTCTTCTACGTGTCTTGTAGGTTTCAGCATGAGTATGACGGGATTCCCTGTGGTTGTGGAGTTAAATCTTCACTTTGACGAAGCGTTCTTCTTTTGTGTCTGCCTGGCAAACTTCGGCGTAACAGTGGGTGCGATCGCCTTGCCTCCCGTGGTTGAAAGCTGCCTTGAGGCGTACGGCTACCACGGGTCGTTCCTTATCATGGGAGGACTCCTACTTAATGTCGCGGCGTGCGGAGCGACCGTGCGACCCCGCGCTTCCAAAGCGCAGCGTAACCTTGGGAACAGGAATGATGAACCGCATCCAGGAAGAGCGAATCGAAGTGAGGAATGTCCTGTGGATACCACCGCAGATAGGAGAGCTATTCCAGTATCTAATCTTAACTTTCAGATCGGGCACACTGCCGGAGTGGTACGAGAAGAAGAACGGCCAAGTGAGCGTACTAGATTAACTGGGTACTTAGAATGTACCACCAATGAGGATGTAGACAAAGACGTTGATTGTGCAGAACGTGTGCGTAATCTGTGCACGATAGTTTTCACGTCAGCCAATTTTTGTGACAACCACCATCAGAAAGGTCGGGATAACTCGGAAGTAAACCAGGAGAAAGAATTGATGCTCCCGGGAAGAGCGAGTGTGTCGTGCGAGTGCGAAGACAATGCTTCGTCAAACAGTACGCGCAGAAAGCTGACAGACTTCGCAAAATCTCTTATATTCTACAAGGAACCTCTACTTTCTGCCATGATCGTTGGAAGTTTTATCTTCGCCCATGGCATGTATGGCTGGTTTCTGTTCCTCGTTCCTCACGCGGAGTGGCTGGGTGTCCCCGCTCCTCAGGCGGTCCTACTGTCTACGATCGCTGGAGCCAGTGGACTAATCGGCCGCTGCCTCTTCCTTGCCGTGGACAAACTCGGCTCTAACGTGATGGTATATTTCGCTGTCTGCAACATGCTGTCCTCCGTGTTATTCTTCCTCGATCCTCTGGTCACCTCGTTTTGGGGTATGAGCATCATGGCATTCGTCCAGGCCATACTGCTATTTGGAATAGACGCGTTCCCAATAGTAACGGCGAAGCTTGCCATTAATGATCCATCTAATTTTCCATCAGCGTTAAGCTGGACCTATGTATTCTTTGGCATTGGGATTTCCTCTGGACAAATGATGTCAGGTATGTGCTCAATGATAATAATAATAATGATAATAATAATAATAATGATAATAATAATAATTATAATAATAATGACAATAATAATAATAATAACAAACACAGGGGCGAAAGTAATATAAATGTCAAGACAGCAATGATAGCAAGACATAAAACTGCATCTTATAATTCAAGATAATTAACTATTCACAATTGCCTAAATGTATCTCTAACCCATTACAGGACAGGTTGATCATCTTACCAATATACTTATTACAGAAAGCAGCCATTCCATGTTCCTCTCCTGGTAACGCTGTCGCAATATGAATGAAAATAATTTGGCAAGAGGTATCATGACCTTTGACGGCATGTTCTCGCGCTCATAAAACTACAAAACAATTGATCAGGAATCGTGGTAAAAAAAATAAAACGTAGGACTAAATTGCATCACAATTTCATGACATTTTACGTATGCATGTTTCAGATGAACTTGCTGAGGTTTATTGTTGTGTGTTTTTTTATCTAAGTTATGACACCGGTTTCATAGGTCTACCGACGAGGCTTCTAGTAGCAACAGTATTAACCCAACCCGTGGCGCCAATCCCAGAAATTTAATTTTAATCTGGCACAGGTAGTCTTGAGTATGCGATGCCAGTGGCCAAGCGGTCAAAGTGTTTACCCCTGTCTGTGCTGTTTCACATATTCACATAAATATATATGGGTTATTGGTACTCTTAGGTTGCACCCAGCATTTCCCTTGATACAGACACAATCTGGAGAACTAATCATCTTACCTCGAGATATTCAATCTAACATGATGTGGTATTGAAATAGTGCCAATGCAATTGACAGGTACATTTTGTTCATTTACAACAAAGTCATCTTTGGCTACTTGTTTCCTTTGGTCAAATAATGACAGTATCATCTTTTCCATTGATGTCTAACATAATTTCAGTGTGTTGGTTGTAATGTCCTCGTTACGTATTGTCTTCACAACAGGTTTCATTTACGACGTCACTGGATCCTATACCGTGGTCTTTCTGTCACTCGGAGTAGCAGACCTTATGGTATTCCTCCTCTCACTGGCGCACTTGGTGGCTCGTCGTAACAGTTACAATCACTAATCAAACAAAGAGGACGTTATGTCCGTAGCTTCACGCGACACAGTTCCTGCAGAGGCGTCTTTAATACTCGGAAGGTATCCAAACGTATCTGCACGTACCCGATCGTAATGATAGTATCACATCGAGACCCAATTGTGGACTCATTAGGGGCAATCACATTAGTACATGCAGAATCACTTTGGCTTGAAATTGAAACTGGAGATTACCAAAAAGCCGTCGTTGGTGTAATATACAGAAAACCGAGTACAGATATAAAAGCATTTCAAGAAGACCTCTTACAAATATTGGAAAATATAAAAGTAGAGAGGCGTAAATGTATATTACTTGGAGATTTTAACATTAACCTTTTGAACAAGGACATTTTGTCAGATGGATTTTTAACAGCAATGCACTGCTTTGGTCTGGAGCAGCAAATTGTATCTCCAACTAGAGTTACGAGTGAATCAGTCTCTTTATTGGATCATATATACACAAATGTGGATACTTGTGACAGTCATTCAGGCGTTATAGAAAGTGATATTTCTGATCATTTTGCTACTTGTATGATCTTGTCAAATTGTACAAGAAAACAAGAAGGATGTCACCAAAGAATACATTATAGATGTTATAAACAATGTGATGTGAATGCATTTGCTCAGGAGCTTGCTGAGCAAGAGTGGTCATGCATCCAAAATTGTGATGATGTGAATGAAGCTTATTCCAACTTTTGTTCTGTGTTTAATGACATTTGCAACAAGCATGCACCTATCAAAGTAGGGACGGGGGACAGGGTTAAGGGCACTCCTAAAAAGCCATGGATAACTTGAGGTATTTACAAGTCGATCCATAAGAAATATAAGTTGTATTCAGCAGTGAAGAAATCCAACTATAATGTGAATGTTTTGCAAATATATCGGAATTATCGCAATACATTAACAACAGTTCTTAAAACTGCGAAACGTGCATGTTATAGTACTTTGTTGAATAATAATAAAAAATAATACAAGTAAGACATGGAAAATTATCAATGATACATTAAACGGGCAAAATACGAAAATCAAAGGTACCACTGTGGGCAAACTTATCAAAATGATTGATGGAAATGAAGTAGTAATTACGTCAGAAAAGGACATTGCAAATGAATTCAATGATTTCTTTTCAAGCATCGGTCCAAAATTAGCTGAAGCGTTGCCAAGTTCTGATCATTCAATTCATGACTATCTACGTAATTGTGTAGAGCAATCCTTATTCTGGAAACCTATGACTAAACAGGAAGTCTTAGATCTCATTCGTTCCCTAGATATAAAAAAGGCCTGTGGTCATGATAATATTCCAGTGCGTCTGCTTAAAGATGGAGCTCCTGTTTTGTCGGAACTATTATCACATATATTCAATCTGTCATTAGCCAGTGGTAAATTTTCTGATGAGATGAAAACAGCAAAAGTAACCCCACTTTTTAAGAAAGGCAGTAAAGATGATTCTGGACATTACAGACCAATATCAGTGCTCCCAGTATTAGGTAAGGTCTTCGAGAAGATTGTTAATATCCGCCTTATAAGTTTTCTTGAAAATTGCAATATCTTATACCGGCATCAGTATGGGTTTCGAAAGAAGTATAGCACAAAATTGTCCCTTGTCAATCTCATCAATTCAGTGTTAAAAGCAATGGATGAGGGTCAGTTAACACTTGGAATATTTCTGGGTTTCCAGAAAGCGTTTGACACGATTGATCATGGAATATTATTTCGGAAGTTATCACATTATGGTATCCGTGGTCTCCCACTTAAATGGTTCGAAAGTTACTTGAAAGATCGTTATCAGTTTGTGAAATACACAGAAACTTCTTCACAGAAAAGGCTGATAAAATGTGCTGTTCCACAGGGCTCTGTATTAGGGCCTACATTATTTTTTATTTACATAAATGACTTGCCATCTGCAACTGACTTCTTTAACTTCAGATTATTTGCTGATGATTCTAATATTTTTCATACTTTTTCAAAAAAAGAAATTGATATAGATGTCAATGAAGTTAATTACCATGTACGGAAAATACAAGACTGGTGTGTTGCAAATAAACTAACAGTTAATATCTCAAAAACAAATTACATGTTGTTAAGCAGACGAAGAAAAAAGTTTACCCTTCTCGGTAAAACAGAATTATATGGGCAACAAATAAAAGAAGTAGATGTCGCTACATTTGTGGGCATACACATTGATAAGCATTTGACATGGGATGCCTAGATCCGTGCTGTAAATGAATCTGTCAGAAGGAAGGTTGATATTTTATTTAAATTACGATACTTTGTACCTAGGCATACTCTAATTATGTTATACAAATCACTCATTCAACCCCACATTACATATGGCATTGAAGTTTGGGGTAGCACTTATAAATCAAATCTTAACTGTATATTCTATACGCAGAAAATGGCTGTACGTGCCATAACATTTAGCTTATATCGTGCCCATACTCAACCTCTTTTTGAAGAGCTAAAATTGTTGTACATATATCACCTGCACACATGGGCGGAAATCGCTCCCCGAAGGTGGAGGGGGCATGTTTTTTTCCTCTTTTTTTAGCCCGCCAGTCTCTAAAAATGCTCTCAGTGGGGGGGGGGGGTTAAAAAAAAATTAATCCGCCCAGTCTCGTGGAGGTACGCGACCGAAAATAGTGGGGGGGGGGACATTTGATATTGTGTCCCCCCCCCCTTCGAAATGCTAACCTTTTTATTACATTTGCGTAATCTAGATATCCAGAGCTTTTCACCATTATACAGGGTTAAATGCGTAACTTCATTCATTTTTCCTTTTCCTACTTAGAAGTCAAACACGCAAATAAAATTAAACGATTTTTAGTGTTTAACTTGTATGGAAACCTCTTTTTTTATTCAAAAACATAAATGACAAGAAAGGGGATTGAAATCTGTAGACTGGGGCGGCCAATCCATGATTGCCAGGACTTGTGTCTCTTCCGTTTTCTTCAAGTAGCCTTTGCATATTCTTTGAATAGTCGTGCGGTGTGCTTTGGGTCATTGTTCTACTGGAAAACGAACCCTCCTCCGATCAGGCGTTTCCCTGAAGGGAAGGCCTTCCGGTGTAGGATTGAATGATAGCCTTGCTGGTTGAGGATACCCTCTACTCTGTGCAAATAAGAAAGATTGAATGATATCAGAGATCAGGGTCATGTTGCAGATAGGTTTTCTCGGTAGCTACCATTGATGGTAAGGTAGAATTTAAAACCTATATGCAACATGCTCCAGGAAAGTGTAGTAAATCAATGGACAAAAAAACGGGCAGAAAGGTAATAAGAAGAGGAATATGGAATAATGAAAAACGGAACAACAAAGATGATAAGGCTCTGGATGATTGTTGTCATCAAAGATAGAAGGAAAACAACAATTAAAGTCAATAGTTCAACAACAAAAAAATAAAAGGTTAAGCGACGGTTGCCAGGAGTTCAGGTGTCGTGACTTCGGGCTCATCACCCTTTACCGACTACCATTAGTTCCCTTCTGGTATGGCGACCGGCCCATCGCGTATCCTTCCTACCTCCTAAAAACTATAGCCTATAAGAACTATAGACTCTAACTCTTTAGGGGAGGAACAAGGGCGATCCCAATGCCTTTGCCGGGCCATCCGACAATCCTTGAACCTTGGCTTTGCAACCTTGGAGTTAGCGGGTTTCGAACCCGTGCTCGCTAGCACGAGTGTGAGGTAGTCCCGGCGCTTACCCTACCACTAGGCTATAAGACGTCGGTGGTTTTGCTTGGTGATTTTAGCGTATAGACTATTAGTTTCAAATCAACGAGAAAAAAACCAAAAGAGCATCTATGTCAGGAATCGAACTCATGTCCCTCAGGTTATCAGTCTGCCGCTCTACCAACTGAGCCAACAGACCGATTGCTGATGTTGGTACGTTTTCATAGAGTATTAAACATATATACTTGCAGATTGTCAACAACTTTCTATCTATTACTTAGGTAATTTTCTTTTTATATATAAGGAAATGTGCAATTTATGACAAAAATCACATGGGGGAGGGGGGGGGGGGATTTGTTGCCCAAATGTATCCTGAAAGTGACCCGAGAGCCCTATAAATCTGATACAATCTTGTAGTAACGTGAACTATGATATGACATCTTCTATGCTGTGAGATAATTGATAAATGTTACTACTTTTCCATGGCGCTCTCTTTTCTCTCCGTCTCTCTCTCTCTCCCAACCTCCTCTCTCTCCACCTCTCTCTCTCCCTCCTCCTCTCTTTTTCTCTCTCTACCCCCCCCCCCTCTGTTTCTCTAAAGCCATCTTCGTTGTTCTTTTCTCTTCCGATGCAAGCATTCGTTCATATAGAGTACCGAAGTGGTGTCGTCATATGAACATGTTGTCAAGACAAATTGGCTCTAAACAAACTCACTCAACTGAGAGGTCCGATACTGTATACCGAGCTAGTGTCCGGCATTCTCAATTACATTCCCCGTTGTAATCACCGCTGCTTGTTCTGCCCGTATTGTTTAGAGCCATTTGTCTTAACAATAATGCTCAAATGGCGTCACACTTCGGTACTCCATATTCAGATAAGCAGACGTAGACGGTTGCTTATTTTCCCCACAAATATATTTTTTATTCTTGAATGCATCAACATTTTCAAATTCATGACATATATCAATACGGTAATGATGAAACTGGTCCATATATGATCATGTAAATGCTCATTGTTTTGATAAAGGAAACATTCAAATATCTATACACTGTATTGTGGATGCAGAGAATTGTCCTAATCAAAACTCAATTCAAACAGTAATGCAACACTTTGGCAATTGTCGACAAAAAACCGGCTCTCCTGAATATAAAAAATGTCATGTTGTTTTCTTACATATAAAATTTGCTGGCTGACCCCCCCCCCCTTTCCACAAAATACAACTAAAATCAGAGTAAGAAAGTAAAATAATTTATTATAATATAAAATTGAAAATGAGAATGAGGGATATTAGGTGGGATGTGACAAACATACATTTTATTTCAAGAAATGAAAATTAAAAATACATACCTGTTCTTTTATAATGCTGTCTTTATTAAACGCTTAGAAATATAACTGATTAAGTTCTTATTTATTCATCCTTTAAAAGATAAGAACATTTATACTAGGATGCGTTATGCCATCGTCACAACCGACCGTCCGTGTTTTTCTACGTGGAGTTGGCAGCTTGCTTGCAAACTTCTACAATCCTTCCCCGCGTCGTCCTTGCGTCCGACGCAAGGAGTTTCAGTGAAACCCGACGCAGATCACAAGCAGAGAGAATCATATATGTATATGTGAAGGAACATCTCGGGGGAAATCAAGAAAAACCGAGCTGTACACTCTACAATGCAAAGAAGCTAGGCCATTTGAATCACCAATTAGATATTTTACACACGCCGACACTGATTCTGATAACATGAATATACAGGGTGTCCCAGAAAAAAGGAAACCCGTTTTTCGAGGTCGATAACGTAATCATAAGATATCATATCATTATAAAAATAACAGCAATATCGAGAGTAAAGTATCTTCTTTCGTTTGGTACCAAATTCACGATGAATTGTTTACGCATGACTGATTTCAAGCAATTACAAGTGCTCGATGTCAGAAACGTTTTGCGCAGAATAATGAATGTTGTTTGCACTACGTCGATGCTTCCTTACAAATTTTGACCGTTTGTCCTTCGTAAATTGATTTTGACAATTATTTTTTAAGCACGTGTTGCTCCTCAACGCATGACTCTTATCTATCATGTGAGGTGTCAAATGAAAGAAGAAACACAGTGCTTATAGATATACAATGTACATGATGGATAGCTTATATCGTTGGAGATTCACATGCAATAGAATGTCATTTGAGAGAGAAATAGTTTGCTCAAACATTGCCTTCCTCAATTAAATACAACCACAATTATTCTGCTTCTTATAGCGAATGAATTCCATGTCGTGTTCTTGCATCAATACTGTGCACTTCACATGCTATTACTTGCAACTCTGGCGCGTGTGTGACGGGGATATGTGTCGAAGAATGATCCATGCCGCCGGTCTCTTACACTAATACATCATGGGACGACTTTCCCTTATATGTACAGTATTGAGAATTCAACGTGCTTTACATAATCCTTTAATCCTAATACTCACGGGGGTGCATTAGTCCCCCACCACCCGTCATTTATTTGCCTGTACTTCTGAACACCTCAATATTTCGAAACGAACACGATTTTTTTTTCTGATCCTTTTCGCGCATTTTGATACCAAATTTATGACGATCGGACCTACCATGCAAATACCAGATTACGTTTACCAAACACATGTGACTGAAATTTCGCTATTTATCTATATGACTGAGCACAACCATATAGACAAAATCATGCAAGAGATTTCCCATTTTATGTAAATACTTTTCTTATAGGAAGTGTAAATAATTACAACACACACAAACCCACATACACCCACATTCACGCACACTTACACCCAAATCGCAAAATGCGCTTGACGAAAAACAATGAAATACGTAAGAAATAATTACCACAACCTATCCTTTTTTCGGGAATTGATGAGAGATTTTTTAAAGATATCTGTACCAGAAATTGATATTCCTAAGGCTTTATCTAGTGATTTCTTGCATAAATGAGCATATATTATTGAATTAAAAACATAAAGGCACTTTCGTATATTTAGCTATACAACTGGTAGAGTACATAATTCTTGACCCTTATAAAAAAAAAATGAGGGAATCGGGCGGCCCATGGACATATCCCCCCCCCCTCCCACCTTAACATGCTTTGAAATACCCCGGTAGTATTAGGGTTAAGAGAGGTCGTATCATTCTTTGTTCAAAAGTATTCATGCATGCAATTGAACTTTTCGTGAAATAATTCAACGATCATGATTTGCCTTGTGGTCTGTCCAAGCTATCTTATGTTAATATGACTGCTTGATATACTATCTCTCTCTCTCTCTCTCTCTCTCTCTCTCTGGGTGCTTTGTCGTGTGACGTAGGCGATCATGAAGTGCCACACAGTTCTCTGTACTGAGCTCTTTGTATCAATTGCATATCATGGTAAACCAGTCAGTCAGGATGCTTATCAACTTAATAATTCTTCTTCCCATGCCCCATACCCCTGGTTCTTTTTCATCAATCCAAACTCTTTCAAGTAAACTTTACACAGTATACGACGTACAAAATCTCAACCTCCAGATTCTTGGCTCACATATCAGTTTCATAATATACACATTATAATGAAACATTCTTCTTTGTGTGACATATCACATACATCTATGACTTGAGTCATATGTCACAAGTTAGGTAAATACTCGTTCTAGGCATATCTGAATATGATCCGCTGTTACGGTGAGCATGTCTTTACTGACAGTCCAATGGACAGTGGATACAAAATACCTTTTGTTCCCCTGCATCAATTATAAACTAATGCTCAATACCCCAAAGGAGATGCAGTCCGCTGGTTCAATAATGATGTGCGAGTTTCAGCATGTAAACAATTCAGATTGGCGGTTATTTCTGACCAGTCAATACTAAAGCTCGCAGCTTAATCAAGAGAGAGATGTGTCCTATAATGTCGTATGTGTCCTATAATGGCATCTCTGGTAGGAGAGATTTCTTGTTCATTTGTCAAGCTGGCTGCGCGGATTAATTATCTCCCTCACTCATCCTTCGTTAAGTCGTGGCAAAGTCCATCCTACAGTCTATAGTGACCACTCCTTTAGGAAAATTTAGCCTAGTGTCCACTTGTTGAGCTCCCTCACTCATTCTACTTTAATTCGGCCTGCTTTGGCGCTTCCTACAGTAGCGTCCCCGACGACGACAGAATTCCTATGGAATTCTCGCTTTCATTATGATACATTAATGAATCATTATGAATTATGATTAAGTTGTAAATTACTGCTGAGTTTCTCTAACTGGAACGTGCGGCAGCGCTGCAGTGTCAGCTTGCCCATAAAGCCGTAGATGCTCTCCTCCTACTCGTCACTGTGCTTCGCAAAGTGGGGAGTTCTGCAACACTTGACGTCAAGGTCGCTCTCCACATGCTTGCGTCACTGCTCGACCAACTCGTCGTTTTCCTTGGCCGTGGCGATCGGGTCATCGCGAAAGAAGAGGTTCAGGGCGGGCGCCTTGACCGTGCGGCCAGTAAAGATCTCATTCACCTGAAGGACAATGCAGAACAGTAGGACCGTTAATAAACTCTGATTTGTTTCTTTGGAAATTCTTATGGAATTCTCGCTTTCCTTCATACATTAATGAATCATTATGAATTATGATTCCCCAAGATGTAAATTACTGCTGAGTTTATGCCTTGTAAAATGTTAGAAATATGTGGCTTGTTTGAGACCGAGTCGTTGCGAGACTAGACGGGTCATCGTGAATTCGAATGTGTTTTATTTTTTTTTCAAGTCTCCTGTAAGTCTCTGTAACTTATCTATGCTGTCCTTGCGACATCTCCACCAATGAGACGGACCTTTAACTTTTACATTACCATTTCCTGAAAACCACATTGGCGAACTACACATCTTCACGCCAATGCTCACGGGAGAGTTCACCCTTCAAGCTCACCTTGACGATGCTATCCATGGTGTACTTGTTGGTCAGCCAATGGTAGGTCTCTGTAACCCTCTTGGTGACAAACTGCGTAAAGGAGTTGTTGGCGTCCTACGAGTAGATACCCTCGTAGCTATCCCTGGAGAGAATACAACTGTAGAGGATCTGAGCAACGATGCGGTAACGCACCGATGCATAGGCCTAACGGCTACTCCGCTCCGCAGACGCACGTGGCTGCTGACGGAGAAGGCATGGACTAGGAGAGGGCGTGTGTCGCCGTCCGTGACATAATCCAGGATCTCCCGCGCGATCTCCTTGGCATTGGCGGGCCAGACGATGTCGATGGGTCCCGTCATGACACCAGTACATCGAATCTAGAACTAAAAAATATACAAAATTGAAACATGTATTATATCAACATATGACTTCACATAGGAAAATATTAATAGCGACTGATCGGCAATAGCGACGATTAATAAAAAGCGGCACAACATGAATATTGCAGAGATGTAAGTATAAACAATGATTGGTTGATTGATTGACTGATAAGAAATTAACGACACTACTAACACTTGAGTGTCATATAAGTGTCGAACTGTTCATCTAAAAAGATTATACCATTCAAGTTTCCCTAATGTGATTTACAGAATTTGAGAAGGATTATAAATCAGAAATAAACCAATATGTTAACTACTTCCTCGGAATAACTTCCCTACTCTTTATGAAAAGAGAAGCATGTTCTTTAACGTGCCAATGTCGTGACTCTCCTTTACACGAAAGAAAGACTAGGCAATTGGAATAAAATACGTTGCCCAAGGGTATACATGTTGTAAATGGGATACGATCAGTTTTCCACTTAAAATCAAGTGTAAAGATTGATCTTCTTTAAAAAGTTTGTAACACATAATCGCGAAATATCTCTAAATAATGTCTTGAGGTCAGGACAATCAAAAAGTTAATACGAACAATTGCAAGTTTAACACATTCAAGGAGAATGTGTTTAATTGTTAGTGTATAATTACATGGCATGCATTGAGGTGGAGTTTCTAGTGCAAATAAGTATGCATGAGTCAAATGAGAATGCCCAATACGAGCACGGGTCAAGTATAAACAATGCAGAAGAAGGTTTACCCGTAAATGCCTCACTGGCTTGATAAATTGGGTACACCTGTGTAAAAAGAGCATGCAGATAAATCATGTAAATAAAATAATTACACCGGGGAGCTAAAGCTGCTAACTTATTTTAGGTAATTTTTTTTTTTTTAGGTATTTTGCGCCAGGTAAAGAGAATTTAGAGAGGATGAATGCTGTTTGTCACATAGTGGGTTTCTTCATAAATAAGATAAATAATCAATGAAAATCGGAACTTATATTTATGTAGTTTCAAAATGAAACTTTATTTAAAAGGAATGCATGAAATAATCAGATTATAATGAAACGCAATAACATACACATATCAATTGAATTGAACAATGAAAAATTGCCTCAATACAATAATCTTTATTGATGATGATGATGGATAATCAAATACTTTCCGATTGATTCTGTCTACTAGTCATATATATATATCAAAAGTAATGAATGAAATTATGGGTTTACATCAAACTATCTTCGGTACAGATATCAAAACCTGCACATGGCCGGTTGATAATGTTCAGCGCAGTGTGCAGCTTCAATACAACCCGGTTGCTTTGACGACGCGATCGCGATAACGTTGATTTTTGAAGCGCGAGTTCATCGAAAGACCGAGGTTACACGGTAGGACGTCGATGCCCGAGCTGAGGTGGTTGTAGTTGCGATCCTCGATGCTCGGCGACGTAGGAGACCAGGAAACCGAACTGTCACCGCCCGGTCTGGGTGCAAGGGCACGTGATGGCTGAACCCTTGATTACGTCTGAAATACAGTTACACCGAATCATAAATATATATTCAACCCAAGTATAACCTGTACGCTTTAACTTTATATTTTGTAAAGCACACGACATCTTAAAATGACAATAATCACACTATTTGCTTTACCAATTAATATACTTCGCAAAAAAAAACAGCAACCGGATATCTCCTCGATATATCCAATTACCATAATAGCCATTTACTAGCATAATAATGTCCAATGCTAGAATGATTCATGCCCCAGCTTTGTACAATACTTCCATTTAACCAGCAACCATTACTTATGACCGCTTGTTAACAAAATGCGTAAGTTGCATAAACCATTGATTATCAAAACATATAGCCACGCTAAAGTAGTTCTCATTTTCATCCCAATATAAATATATGCCGTAAATACACGGTGGTACCGATCAATGAGAAATACCCAACAATATAGGCTTCCTCAAAGTTCGACATGGCTGACATAAAATGGCCGACTTTTGTTACTTGCCAAAAGAGGGCGTTTATGACATATGACTACTAATTAAATTAAACACATTTCAGTTTTTGCTGAAAAATATATACGTTCAGTTTCCGAACTAGAAGAAATCATTCAATTTGAAATGGTAATTTTCGTGTCAGAAATTGTTTGCATTTAAAATGTTCACTTTAGTTGAAAGCACTGATTTTTAGAAAGTCAAACTTTAATCTGAAAGACTTGTCTATACAGAAATTAAACAGTTGTAGAAACCCCCCGCAAACTGGCATGTTCCAGACTTACAGTTATTTTGAAGAATTGAAGATCCTGTTGCCTGCCTCCCGGAGGAATTTGTGTCCACACGACGGCCGTCTGCACTGCCCGCTCATGACAGCAGAAACAGTGGCAGCTAGAGTTGGGGTGGATGCACTCACTCTCATGCAGCAAGTCCCCAGACTTCCCCGACTCTCTCCCGCGCACAGGACTCCTCCCCGTGGGTGACAAAACACGTCAATTTCGACAAAATAGCTTCTCACACCACTCCCTCAAACTCATGTACCCTCGGACCCTCGTTCCATCATACCAAAACAAAATCTACCAATCATGTTCTCCCATATGTGTCTCGTCACTTACTATTACATAATACCCTTAGGGCAAAATCAGGCAAACCGGAAAAAACGCGGGTAACAATAGATTAGGCACGGCTCCTAGCTGCGAAAAGGATAGACAAAAGAATTAAGAATGTGATGCACCCAGTGCGCCACAGAGCCTAGGTTACCTGTATTATAAAACATATGGTATAAGGGCTTTTAGAAGATGAGTCGAATTAACTCGGCCATGTGGTGTTTAAAGCTATTACAAAAGAAACACATTACTGAGCAACGTGGCTTCCATTGCCAGTCAGTTAACATTTGTAATTTGGCTTACATTTTATTTTGACACTGTTTATACGTTGATTTTAAAAAAGAATTACGAAACTAAGCATTCTGAATGTGGGCTGGTAATAAAATCTAGGTTACTGGTCCTAAACAACGGGCTGATTTGGAAAGAGTATTTTGTATTTAACTTTCCACATGTGGAATTTTACAGGTTAAAAAGGTATTGTACTGATTAATTTCAGCATTCAATGAAAACATGTGCATGAGATATTAGGTTTGAAAAGTATCTACGCATTAAACAGGCAATTTGCATCGTATTCATATCAAAAACATTAAGCAACGTTCAAACAGGAGTAACGAAGATTCAAGGTAATGAGAACTGGCACATAATACGGAGGATTCTGTTCTGTATAAGCGATGAAGTCTGACTACTTAAGAAGGATGCAACGAACCCCAAAACGCATTGCAATTAGCGATTGAAATCACCATACAACTCCAAAATGTCTTTTTGTTTCCCTTCATTAAACACATGAGTAATCTAAATCATTAATGCACAATTTGGAGGTAATTGCACGTCATTATTCAAATGACTAAATTGCTTCTTTTACATTATATCTGCGAATAGCTTAATGAACAATTTCGAATAATTATTCGATTTATCAAGCAGTTTCATTCTGTTATTCATTCTGAAAATGCTTGGCGAACAGTAGACTCATTAATTACAACGTGTTGCGTAGCGGGGGAAATGACACTGCATGAATGATGTTTTCACATTATCATTGGGCCGTTACATTACCAGTCTATTTGGAAATACAACCTGGTGGAAATGATATTTTTCTTTTTTATTTGTCACCCAAATTCTCATAAACTTCGCATATTGACTATAAGATCTAGTATACATCTAGTACTTTGCAAACTAACATACTTGTTTGCCATCAAAAATTCAATTCAATTTTTTTGATATCAAGTACAAATCTGTACCGTGAATAAAATTATAAGGCTACAGAAACCGTGGATGATTTATCATACCCTGTTCAACCATCCAACGTTCCGTCTCAAGTCACAGAATTACAAGATTAACCATGCTAGCAGTTCGACAACATTGTCGGGCTACACGACCCCATAGTAGTCAAATTTATCACGTGACACTCAAACAGATGAATCCATATATGCCTTTCCGAAATAGTCACGGACATGGGCGGAAATCGCTCCCCGAAGGTGGAGGGGACATGTTTTTTTTTTTTTCTCAAGAAGTAGCTGAGCGGGGGGGGGGGAGTTGTGATGGGATTTTGGGGAGGTGTTTTTTTTTCCTTCATTTTTTTTTATCCCGCCCAGTCTCTGAAAATGCTCTCAGGGGCAGGGGGGGGGGGATTATGACGTTTTTCGAAAAAAATTCAATCAGACAGAAAATAGTGGGGGGACATTTGGTATTGTGTCCCCCCTTTCCAAATGGGGGGGGGACCCCCCCCCCCCCCCCCCGTCCTCCCCGGGATTTCCGCCCATGCCTGCACAAGTTATCGGTATGTACATTCATGTTTGATTTAGTTCATGACAAGTTGCCACATGCTGTTAAGGATTATTGCAGTATTATACAACACAGTTATTCAACGCGACAAAAAGAGGGCCAGCAACTTCGTCTCCCCCTTTCCAAAACAATGCAGGGGAAATTCTTAATGTCCTTTGTAGGAAGTAGTTTTTGGAACGCAATCCCACAAACTTGAGAGCAGAAACATCTCGATGTGGTTTTCGGACAGCTATTTCAGATATGCTATTGAGCGAAAAGTAAGTGGTTGTTTTGTATTCCCTATGATTATGTTTCATTACGATTAACTAACTTGTACATTATTTTACCTTTAATTGAATTAATCATTCAATTATAAAGAAAAAACACATTATTATTATTATTCATTATATGTAATATTTTAGTTTCCACTTCATTTCTTTCATGTAATATCATATTAGGTACATCTTTTTTGTATGAACCATTTATCAAATTGTAATACGAACTGCTTTTGAATTTGATTATAGAATCATTTTCATAAGAAGGTATAATCTTTATACAATTCATGTATGAACCTATTTATACTTATGTATTTTTTGTCTCAACAGATTTGTAATCGAATGCGAGTCAGGCTCGACTAGCACATGTGCTATATCTGACTCCATATTGCCATTAGTTATAAATCATCTCTGACGGTTGAAAAAAAAAGTTATTATGATATGTGTATTCATGTATCATGTATCCATGTAATGAAATTGTCAGTAGAAATGTCATGTTTCATATATTCTTGTCAATGATGATGATGATGGTAATAAAACAATCAATCAATCAGTCAAAAAAAATCCTGTCGGAACGTATATGATCGTATCTGAACGGGAGACCAGATCGTGTCACCTGAAATTGACCAATCGCGATCATATCGCAACAAAGCGCACCGAATCGTACCAGAACGTATCGACTCCTATCACCACGTATTCAAACCTGACATTTCAAAGAAGTTCCACGAACAGTTACGAATTGCCAATCGTGGCGTTTGTAACGGATCGCACGACAGTGGGAACCTAATGCTAAGTTCACACCGACACCGAATGTCGCGCTTTAAATCGGCGATCAATTCGGCATCATTTTTGTTTACTTTTCCAAAAATATCATGATTTCCTAATCCTAATGCTCTTTTAAGCTCTGATACGCTTTGATACGAATTGGTTGCCGCTTTGGGTTACGAATTGTTTCCCGACTTGTTACGGTTACTCCCGCTTTGATCAGGCTTTGTTACGCTTAAAATCAAGCTTTGATAAGCGTTATTACGTCTTGTTACGATCATGACGCTTTAAATCAGGCTCTGATACGATTATCAAGCTCTGTAGTGCATTGTTACGCTCTTTTAAGCTCTGTTACGCATTTGAGAATGTCGAGATCGCCGATTTTATGCCGCTTTTGATCCAGAGCCGATAGAAACGTGCAGTAGATCCATAAAACTGATTTTTTTTTAATAAAAGAAAAAGAATATAGATTAATTTATTCATCAAACTAGTGTAACAGAAGTACAAAAGTATGTATCTAAACAATGCCTATTGTATGCAAAAGTGTTAATTATGTTCTCTGGAACCAGCATGGCTTCATCTTCAGCCGGCGGTGGTGTTGGAGTCCTCGGCCTTTCAGCTACGTGGCCTCTGCCCGCCCCTCTCTGGTTCTTCTTTGCTGCACCTCGACCTCTCTTAGGCCCCCATCTTTGTGTTTTTTAGTAGTCATTCAAGTTCAGGATACTTCTTCTTCGCTTGGAAACGATGCAATGAGTGGTACTCAAGTCGCAGCGTTATTTATAGGGATGGAGAAAGAGCGTGGGTATCTGTAGGAGCGCGTGAAAGAGCGTGAGAGGGCGTGAGGTATCTTGCCAAGCGTAATAAAGCCTAACAAAGAGTGTCAATCCTTGATCAAAGCGTCTCAGTTCGTGGGAAAGCGTGAGAGTCCTTCATGAAATCGTAACAAAGCGTTACAAATTGTGTCAGATCGTGATGAAAGCGTCTGGCCTCGTGTCAGATCTTCATGCCAGATCGGAGCAATTAGGCAAATGACATCTTAACGGAGCGTGTCAAGTGGTGACAGACCGTGAACAATGATCTACAGGAGGCAG
Organism: Arbacia lixula; assembly: GCA_963669155.1. NCBI lineage: Eukaryota > Metazoa > Echinodermata > Echinoidea > Arbacioida > Arbaciidae > Arbacia > Arbacia lixula. The sequence continues at coordinate 18,815,136 of OZ022589.1, read as the reverse complement.
ATATCAAAGAGGACGCAACCAGGCCTACCCCTTGGGTGTCACCGATTGTAGTAGTCCCGAAAGCGAATGATCCCAACAATGTGCGTATCTGCGTAGATATGAGAGCTGCCAATAAAGCAGTCATCAAGGAACGCCACCCTACACCAACTATGGACGAACTTATCGCAGAGCTGAGTGGATCCACAGTCTTCTCCAAATTGGATCTGAAATCGGGCTACCATCAGCTCGAGCTCGACCTCGAAAGCAGATACATCACAACATTTGCTACACACGTCGGCCTTAAGCGCTATAAAAGGCTGAATTGTGTAATATCCTCTGCCAACGAAGTGTTCCAACATGCCATTCGTCAGACTATCGAGGGCATACCTGATGTCATCAATGTCTCTGATGACATCCTAGTTCATACACCAGATCAAGCGTCCCGTGATGAGAGACTGAATACCCTATTCAAGCGTCTTCTCGAGCACGGACTGACCCTGAACAGGCAGAAATGCCAGTTCTGCAAGTCCACCATCTCATTCTTTGGGATCGTGTTCTCCGCCCAAGGTGTGTCCCCTGATCCAGAGAAAGTAGACGCGATACATGAAGCAGCTCGCCCGACAAGCGCACAGGAAGTGGGAAGTCTTGTTGGCATGGCCAGCCACAGCTCAGTAATCAAAAGTGATAACGGAAGCCCATTCAATTCGCAATCTTTCGCTGATTATGCATCTCACTGTGGATTCCAGCATCGGAAAATCACTCCACCTTATCCGCAAGCAAACGCCCAAGCCGAAGAGTTTAACAAACCGCTGATCACTGCTCTTCGTGCTGCACATCTTGAATCCAAGAATTGGAAACAAGAGCTCTTCAAGTATCTTCGACAGTATCGCGCCACACCACATTCTTCGACAGGTGTGACCCCGTTCCGCTTGATGTTCAATCGTGATCCTGTCACACGTCTCCCCGAGATCAGTTCTACAAACAGCAACGACGAAAATGCAGCAAATCACGACAAAGCCAGCAAGAATGACGCAATCGCTGAAGAAAACAAAAAATCTAATGCTGACAAGCGTCTTCGCACTGCTGAATGTGACCTTTCGGTTCGTGACATCGTAATTGTGCGTAGAGACATGTATCACGACAAACTAACCTCGCCATATGATCCTAAACCCCTACAGATCATAGCGAAAAAAGGGAGCATGATAACTGCAAAGTGTCTCTCAACCTCCTGAAGAGTCACACGCAATGTGGCGAACTTTAAAAGATCGCCAATGCAGCCAATGCCTGCACAAAAACCAGAACAGTCTGAACAAAACCCTAAGACTACATCACGAAAACGCAGCCCACCCTCATATCTGAAAGACTATGTATAATGAGCTGTGTTATTTTCTTAATGTAGATAAAGGACTACATTTAAAGCTTTTGTTCTCTGTTTGCAAAACATTCGTGAAGATTTTGTCACAAGTATATTTGTAAAACATCGGTTGATAAATGTTAGTGATATATTATCCTTCTGTTGATCAGTGGATAACTAAATCTTTTTCAGCCATATATGCACAATACAAGTCATGTATAATGTGTTTAAGAACACACGTAAAGGAAGGTGTGTTACTTGTTGTGTATAAAGATTTGCTATACTTTCGTAGCTTAACTCTTTCTTTTGAAAAAGGAAGGGAGAAGTTTAAAGGTATATTTTCAAACATGTTCTACCATGAGAAGAAGATTATTTTACCAGATATTAAATTTAAGCAAAGCTGGAATCTTGTTGTTTCTTCACAAAGCAGAATTTGTAAGATTACCAATGATTGATAAAACTATAAGACAAATTACCATATTTTAAACATGCTCAAAAAGACTAAGAAAGGAGAATGTTGTTTAAACAATATTTTGTTATGACTATAGAATTTTGAATAATCATGTTGGTAATTGTTCAATTTTAAAAGGAAAATGTTTTTTTCTCCAAGGTATATTTTGCTAATGACATTTTACAAATTACGGTTAATCATTTTATTGACCTTCTTTCACAAGTTGAAGTGTTGTCATGTCAGAAAATAATGTACAATACTATTTTACATCCTGAACAGAATAACTCAAATATTACAATTTTAAGTGGCAACTCAGCTTCAGTTATACTTTCTTAAATAAGGCTCAATTGTCTAAGATGTGCATATTTTCAAACAACTCAGTTTGTGCAAGAAACCCATTATATGTATTGTATACAGTCAAAGACAAATGAATAGAATTCACACGATCCTTTCATGTTTGATCATTTTAATAGCAACAATGTGTTAACAACAATTCTAAAGAAAAGGGGGGATGTAATGTTGTAAGATATTAACAGTCAATACCGCCATCTACGGCGAAGGTTGTACAGCTAACATGTCTGCCAGTCAGCAGAATGTTGTGTTCAAGTTCGTTGAATAAATACCAAAAAAATCAGGTAATCCTGACTCATCTGATTCTCTGTCCGGGTACAACATGAACAATATTACACTCTCGCTGACAAAATTTGCCGTAAATTGTCATCTTTTGAGAAAAAGTGCAAGCTCACACCATCTTTTGAGGTGTTACTTCACCCTCCCACTATGCAGCTCTCCGTCATTTTCTCTTGAATTCTTCCAATTAGGAGAAAATTACGTGGCCAATTCTTCGACACAGCAATACAAATACGGGCATTCAATACAGAGCTCGGAAGTAAATTTCCCCCGTGACGAAATTCGTCACGTGACATCATGACTGACAGCGATCGCGTGAAACATATTTTCTTTTTTATGGGCGGGGCTTAGAAACTCTGAAATAACTATTATTTTTGAGGGAAAATCACATTTTCTGTCATGTAACGATATATTCAAGTGAAAATACATATGAAAAGCTGTTAATATGACATGTCTGAGCAATTTAAAGACCAGAAACATTTGGTTGACATGGGCCCTTTAAGCTTTTCTACGCTTTGATCAAGCTTTACTGAGCTTTGTAACGCCATGTTAAGCTTTGATATGCTCTTTAATCAATTCGTGACAGAGCGCCCAAAATTTTTAAACTGTTTAAACGTTTTTGGCGCTCTTGCCTAATGTCCCGCTTTACTCGAAGCTTTTCCACGACCTATTTCGACCCTGACGCTTTAATCAAGCCTTATTACCCTTTGGTGCCCTTTGCTCGCCGCTTTAATGCGCCATCAAAGCACCGTTGGTGTGAACCGGGTATAACCTAGCAATTGTGCCCTTTTTATGCCTCCGCCACGAAGTGGCCGGAGGCATTATGTTTTCGGGTTGTCCGTCCGTCCGTCCGTCCGTCCGTCCGTCCGTCCGTCCGTCCGTACGTCCGTCCCGAGTCCGTTTAGGCAATATCTCAAGAACCATTTACCAGATTTGCTTCAAACTTAGTACATGTGTGTATTGCATGAAACCAATTAAGTGTTTAAAATTGGGGTCAAATCTGATTGAGGTCAAAGGTCAAAGGTCAATGAACTTTGTAAAAATTGCCCAAAAATGACCTTTTCCACAATAAATCCAAATCCAAGGATGCAATTCTCATTAAACATGGTACAAAGATAGATCACTGCTTGGAGATGGACTAATGACAGTTTTGGTAAAATTCCTGAAAGGTCAGAGGTCAAAGGTCAATGAAATTTGTGAAAATTTGGCAAAAATTGACCTTTTTCACAATAAATCCAAATCCAAGGATGCAATTCTCATTAAACATGGTACAAAGGTAGATCACTACTTGGGGATAGACTGGTGACATGTTTGGTAAAATTCCTGAAAGTTCAGAGGTCAAAGGTCAATGAACTTTGCCAAAATTGGCTAGAAATTGCCCCAAACTTTAAACTTTTCACAATGAATCTAAATCCAATGATGCAATTCCAACCAAACATAGTGAAACGATGGATCACTACTTGGGGGTAGACTGGTGACATTGTTGGTGAAATTGCTGGAAGGGCAGAGGTCAAAGGTCAATTTTGCAAAAATTTATATTTTTCACAATAAACCCAAATCCAATGTCGCAATTCTAACCAAACATGGTACACAGATGTATCATTTCATGGAGGTAGACTGGTGAAAGGTCAACTTTGCAAAAATTGATATTTTTCACAATAAACCCAAATCCAATGTCGCAATTCTAACCAAACATGGTACACAGATGTATCATTTCATGGAGGTAGACTGGTGAAAGTTTGGGCAAAACTCCTGAGAATTCAAAGGTCAAAGGTCAATGAACTTTGCCAAAAATTAGCTAAAAATTGCCTTCAAAGTGATAATTTTCAAAATATATCTAAATCCAATGGAGCAATACCAACCAAAAATGGTGCAAAGATGGATTACTACTAGACTGATGACATTTTTGGTGAAATTTCTCATAGGTCAGGGATCAAAGGTCAATAAACTTTGCCAAAATTGGCTAAAAATTGCCCCCAAACAGATATTTTTCACATTGAATCCAACACTAATGATTCAATTCAAACCAAACATAATACAGAGATGTATCACTTCATGGAGGTAGACGGGTGAAGTTTGGGTAAAATTCCTGAAAAGTCAAAGGTCAATGAACTTCACCCAAAATTGGCTAATTTTAAACAAACTTGATACAAGGATGGATTTAGACAGACTGGTTAGATTGGAAGTCAAAGAAGTAAGAGGTCAAAAGTCAGTGCTAAACTTGAAAAAACACGTGATATTTTTATTTCACATACGAGCAATGGTACATTGCCCACCAAACATACACATTTTCTGAGAATAGCAAAGAGGCGGAGGCATATTTATCGACTGCGTGGCAGTCGAATTGCTCTAGTTCCCATTATAAAATTGTTGAGTGAATCGCTATCGAACTATATATAGCAGCTACAGCTGGCATTGTTTCTTTATTGGGAATGATACGTTTGGAGGAGTCTCACTAAGCGCATTGTTAGCAGCTCATATTCATAACAAATCGAATTTCAGAAGCACAATGTATGGGCTGGTAATAGCCAAGCTCACAAATAACCAATAGTGCAAATGACAAGGAGTGGCAATCCAACAACCTCGGACGACCGCAGTGTTTTATTGACATATTTATGTGTAATAACTGTTGAAGCTTGGACACGATGGCTGAACGTGGAATGAGACTTAGTGCAAAGGAAGGTGTAGCTACAACAAGTGGATGGGGTTTCGTCTTATTTCTGGCACGACTGACCATTGTCACGTTTGAGACTGGCATGATAAAGGCATTCGGAGTGCTCATTGCTGAGATGGTGGTCAGATACGAGTCCGATTACAAGACCATTGGCTTGGTTTGCAGCCTGATCCCAACATCCATGTATATTTCAGGTAAGGTGTCGTGATTTCTACATTGTTAAAATAGATGTTCTACGTATTCTCTTCCAGTTGTCGTTTATCTTCTTCTTTCTTTTCCGATTTGTCCTATCTAAATATTTTCTACATTATTCTGTCTCCTCCATTTTCTTCTTTGTCTTTTTGTTTCCCTTTTCAAATCTGCCCCAATCACTGCTAAGGCTGCGCTAATGCTTCGGACTACAAAGACAGGTATGGCAGGGTAGCCAATTTGCCAGGTCATGAAATTCGGTCGGAATCAGCAGTATACCTTCACAAAAACGTATATGAAATCTTAACTTGTAGCTTCACGAAGTTTTTCACAACCATGGTCTACTGTCATTTCGGCCTCCGGTCTCTACTGTTGTGTTGGGATCGTTTTAATGTGTTTATTATTTGCAGTAGAGTTAAACTTGGTGAAATCACAGTCGATGAGGCTGGAATTGCAGTTAGATGAACATTTATTCCTGAGTCCCAAACTCAGCACAACGTCGACAGCAAGAGGTACATGTACAAGTTAATTATGGATACGAGAATCAGTAATATGTGTTGTCTGGCCGGAAGGTAAAAGTAGAAGGATAATGAAGGTCTGTGTGGTCTGTTTGGTTTGGAGCGGCCACATAAACTATCCCTTAATTAAGGGAATAAACACTTTAGATTCTACTGGGTGGTAAGGAAGTGGGGAAAAGATAAGGAAAAGATAAAAGATTAAAAAGGATTAAAAAAGGAAGAAGAACTGCTACATAACACTACGCTACATGAAAAGCTACATTTTGGACGGCCCGTCCAAAACCTACTCGAAATCTAGCGATCAATATAATAATTATTACAGCTCAACGTCAGTTTCCAGCTTTATCATTGCAAAATAATTTCTTGTACAACATTGTCTTTCATTTTTCTGATATTTAAATGATTTTATTTGTTGACCTGTAAACGGGTTATCCTGTCTTGGAGGCGAGTATTCCATTTTAAGGACCACTATACAAACATCGAATAGTACCCTAGACTAGGCTTTAAATGTTGTTAATGAATTCTTGACTCACCATTACAGTGCGAGTAATGTGTGTTTTTGTTTTAGCTCCTCTTGTGAAGCTCTTGATGACGAGGTTTAATACGAGAGTCTTGGCCATCACTGGAGGGCTAGGTGCAGGAGTATTGATGATCATCAGTCCCTACACCGTAAACACATCACTACTGGCAGTCTGCTACATTGCAATAGGTCAGTCGCTAACACCCGAAACACAAGCATTACCAAGTCAAAGCATTCATACTAACGCACATCAGACAAGTATAGATCCGCTAGTGGTATTTCATTTCAAGGTTGTCGGCACCGAGCCCACTTGATTTTTTTTTCGCACAGATACCTAGCCAATGGAAAGGATGACCTCGCATTTCAGGGTTTTAATCTCCCTTGGATTACAAAGCCACGGGGGAGCTTTAGACAATTTTGCTAAGTCTTACAATAACAATGCGTAGAAATATTGTACTCTTCTCGCTGTCAGTCTTAAAAAGCTGGTACTTGCAAAAACAACCCACATTGCGTTATTGAGGAAACACGCTGCACACAGGTTTTTTTTTCGACAAGGTACACGCACATTCTGTATTTATCCGATTTCAAGGTTATTTGAAAGAGCACAATGCGTATTCTGTATTTATTATATCTTTCTGTTTATTCATTCAGGCATTCAGGTAATGCGACTACCAATCGGCAGCACAGGCTGATAGGCCTTGATAATAATAATGATAATAATAAAAATAGTAATAATAATAATAATAATAATAATAATAATAATAATAATAATAATAATATTCAATTCTTAGAGACGCATAATACCATTCAAATTGTCTCTATGCGTGTGAAAGTAAAAATTGTTCATGTGAGAACTTGAAAATAGCTCATGATTATCAAACAGATGTGTCTCTAGTCTTGATTTGAATTGACCGAAGTCTGTCAATGATCTAATGCCCTGGGGAGGTTATTCCATAATTTGGGTGCCATATTTGCAAAAGCTCTATCACCGAATGTCTTAGATTTTACACGAATTTCAGAGAGAAGATTTCTTGATTGAGAATGAAGATTACGACTAGGCTGGTATTGTTTGATGAGTTCAGTAAGATAGACAGGAGTATTTCCACATAGGCATTTGAATACAAGAGTGAGGATTTTAAACTGAACACATACGCACTCAATAACAAGCACAATAATGTACAGTGTTACCATTGTAACGTTCATGTGACATCATATTATATGACCAAATTATATCCATATTAAATCAATTGTATGCAAGGACAAGTATAAAGTTGAACAAAAACCAGTTAAGTGCAGTAAAGTGGAATTACTTTATCTTTCAGCATTGCATTTGGTCTTGTTAACTCGGACATGTTTCTGAGTTGATCCCCATAAGGGTGTGATTGAAAAGGAGGGAGTAGGTTCTTATATTTTCTGTCGAAGAAAGAAGAAATTTTTAAACGTCGCTTAAACGTCGCTGAAATTATGTGATGAAAGTATACCATACGGAGTTAGCGTATTCCAGATTAGGTCCAATTTATTTGGTGTACACTGTTGTCATGCCCTTGATTGGGGTTTTGGATTATTTCATAATAACGTCTACGAGAAGCCATTGGAACTATGTCAGAAAAATACAGGTCCCATTTAAGGTTTCTTGTATATGGTGACCTCAAGCAGCTTCAAACTAGCAAGAACATTCCCATCCACATCATCAAGCCTAAAACCAGTGTGAGGAGCAGTGTTCATACGGAAAGATGCCAACGTCAGGTTGCATTTTGATGTCTTAGTGGGTGCATCTTTCTTTCTACACTTTTCTACCAAACATATGCGCCTACATATTTCAACTTTGTAACACTAGAACGAAACATTGTTAACAAACGCTATCTATGTGGGACCAACCATGTGAAATAGGTTGCCTAATAACCAACTGTAGCGATGGTGGATTCGAAACAGGATTATGAAGATTTATGTTGGACCATTTTATGGTGATATGGTGATATTTTTTTCTGCTCCTGTCCCAACACTATGAACGTTATTTATGTTCCTGGGGTCTGGGTATACTAGATTTCATGTTTTGTGTATGAGAAGGTGCTCAATAAGGACAAATTCATTTGAAGGAAAATATTAATATATATGTATTTAGATGCTGTTGTCTTCTCGCATGTATTCCAGGTCTCAGTATGAGCTTGACTAACTTCCCCGTGGTTATGGCGTTCAATGACCACTTCACTACGTCATTTTTCCTCTGGATCTCCTTATCAAATTTCGGATTGACAGTGGGCGTGTTTACCATGCCTCCCTTGATTGAAAGCTGCCTGGAGGCGTACGGCTACCATGGATCGTTCCTTATCATGGGAGGACTGCTCCTTAACGTCGCGGCGTGCGGAGCGACCGTGAGGCCCCGCGCTTCGAAAGAGCAGCGTGACCTTGGAAACAGGAACGATGACCCGCATCCAGGAAGAGCGAATCGTAGTCATACCGATGAGGAAAATCTGCACTCGAAAGAACAGGAACGGAGCAGGGACTTTGATTTGACCCAAGAGTGCGATGACGTCACAACATACGACGGAGTCGATAGTTCTGATGAAAATTATCAACTGTCATGTGATTCTGGCATAGGGCAGGAGAAAGCGTTGTTGCTCCAGGGGAGAGCAGGCGGAGCGTGCACGTCCAAACGCAGTGCTTTGCCAAACCACGCAGAGAGTTCATGCATTCAGATACAACTCAAACAATTCGCAAAATCACTGATTTTCTACAAGGAACCTTTATTTGCTCTTATATTCGTTGGAAACTTCATCCACGCCTATGCAATTTACGGCTGGCTTCTGTTTCTCGTTCCTCACGCGGAGTGGCTGGGTATTCCCGCTCGTCGGGCGGTCTTACTCTCTACGATCGCCGGAGCCAGTGGACTCATAGGCCGCTGCCTCTTCCTTGCCGTGGACAAGCTCGGTTACAACTTGATGGTATATTACTCCGTTTGCTGTACGCTATCTGCTGTGGTATTCTTCCTCGATCCACTTGTCACTTCGTTCTGGAGTATGGGAAGTGCAGCAATCATCCAGGGCATACTGCTATTTGGAATCGACGGCTTTTCCATAGTAACGACAAGGCTGGCCGTACGAGATCCAGATAACTTTTCATCAGCGCTTAGCTACGCGTTCGTGTTATTCAGCCTAGGCGTTTCTTCTGGAGAGATGACGTCAGGTATGTCTTTAAATATCATAATAGTAATATAAAGGGGTTGTTGCAAATATGATATTTGCACATCATATGTAACATTAGTTAAGGCACCGTTCATTTTGTTAGTGTAAGTATTTTCTAAAATATGACAAAATTAGTATTGTATAGAATTCAATTTTTTTTGAGAATATTATCAAAATGCAAATACTTTGCCAAATATTGTAATGAAAATCACCTCAAAGCCCCCCAAATGTGGTACCACCGTGTTTGACATGTTATCCACTTTATTTGATACCTCACATGATGTGGGGAAATGTCAAATTTCTAGAAAAGAAATGATTTTAACAATACCCACCCCAAATTAATTTCTTTTATACAATTGATGAATTCATATTTCATAAACTCTTTTCATTAATAGATTAAAGATTTAGGATAATGTCTAAATATTTGCTGTATATAATGTGTAAAAATTGAGAACAGTAAAAATCTTGATATATGCACTGCAGCTCAAATGAATTGGCATAGGGAAATGGAAATGGAAGGAAGGGAAGGAGCCTCAATTTTACATGAAACATGATGCTTTTTAGGCTAAAGCATCGTGTTTCATGCTGAACTAGCAGCGGTTTAAAACTGAGGCCCCTTCCCTTTCTTCCATTTCCCTTTCCCTATGCTAATTCCTTTGAGCTGTAGTGTATAGTTATGGTTCTCCTAAGTCCAAAACATTGAACCAGATCAATATAGCAATGTAAGTTGATGAAGAAAAAACACCTGTCGGCATCAGTATCAGCTGTTATATTTCATAGATCACTTTGAATAATTTCATGGATTACCTAACCCCTGTAATCAGTTTAACGCCACATAAATTGAAACTCTTTATACTGTATAAGCCGTGTTATGGTCACAAATAGTCACTCGTGGCGGCAATTTTGGAATATGGCGGTTATTTGTTAGGTCATAGTGGATGTCAAGACCAGTGCATCATGTCACTCTACTATTATTTTAAGGTGATAAATCAAAAGCAGGAATCGGTGATAACAAACATGATTCATAGGCATGAAAACATACATTAAAATACAACCTGTATTTAAGGCGGGTTCCTCACTTGGAGGTTTTCACCTGCGTCAGGCTTGGCAAACCCTTAAATCTTCATTATGAACACCCCTATCATGATGAAGAAGATAAGAAACAAATTGTAATATCGGAGAAATGTGGACACAGGAGGCCCATAATGGACACAAGGAATAGACATACTCAATAAACAGTTTTGCGTGTTAAACATATGGCAGAGGAACAGAAATGGAAAAAAGCGGCTTTGGCTAACATCAAGGTATGGACTTTAGATTACTTTACTTCATATCGAGATAAGCACTGTAATTGAATTTTGCACATCGTTTAGGACAGATGCTTGGACAGTTCTCTTACAGTCTCATTTCGTTGATGAATAAATTATCGGAAATATGAAGGAATATGCATTACCCTGAAATTAAAATCTTTGAAAAATATGTCAAAAATTCACATTCTTTGCCCCGAATTGTTATAAAAATCACCACAGAGCCTAACAAGTGTGGTATTATCTTGTAGGAAATTTCATGTACTTTGATATGATACCTTATATGATGTGGGAAGATGTTCCATTCAAAAGTTATTTTAAATAGTGGTTAATACTACATTTTCACGGCGGCCATTTTGAAAAAGTGCCATTTTTTCCAGCAGCATAGGTAGTCTACTTAGAAAATGTACAGACTGGTCTTCCGAACACATTGATACCAAACAACCTTTTACAACAGCCCATGTCGTGTAAACATGTTTTGCTCCCCGGTTACACCCTCTCTTTACGATTAAGGACGTATATTGTGATATCTAAATATTATGACAATATCATCACTTTAATGACCCTATAAACATTAATTGAAATCAAACTCAAGATGCCACATTAAAACAATTCTTCCAGTGCCAGTGACCAATCCCTACGTTCAGATTTGAAATGTATATTGAACAGCCCTCAAAAGGACTCATTACGATCGAGTTCATTGATTTCATTTTGTTGTAATCGCATTGTAGAATGCTGGTCATAATCGCTCGTTTTATATTCTCTTTACCACAGGTTTCATTTATGATGTCTCTGGGTCATACACTGTTGTCTTCCTGTCACTCGGAGTGGCGAACTCGATGGTAGCTCTTCTCACTTTGGTGTTTGCAAGACTACGGTAATAACAGACTAGGGAGAGTTTCACTCACCATGAAATACGTTCCCTATTTCTGTGCTTATGCTGCAAGCTGTTTTTTCACTTTAAGAATGAGAAAGTTTGCCCTCATGAGCCATCTTGATATATCACACTAATGCACACTTTAGTGTTTATTTGGTTCAGCAGTTCTGGCAATGAGCAAAATCTTAACACAGGTTAAGTGTGGGAAATTGTAGACCCTTTAGCACAATTGCATAATTTACATAAACATGAAATTTACATAGACAGGAATTGTTGTATCTTCTTCAGTAACTTCTTCTCTTTATTTGGTAACAAAACTGTGGTCATACTGCAACTGATTAATGAGATAACAAGAATTAATGACGTCATCAACAAAAGTCTCTCATTCTAAACATGTAAAGGTAATATGGAACAGTTACAAATCAAGACATTCTAAACAAAATTTGAATGAAAATGAGATTGTTATAGTTAGTTCAAACATCTTTTTAAGGGGTACATGCAGCCAATAAACGCACTGTTGATTTGAAACGAGTCTAAACAATGTGGCTCAAAATATATACTTTTTGTTGACAGTAATAAAGATGCTTTCACAATAATGTTCTGGAAATGTGACTTTCACATTGATGAAACTCACAGCATGAAAAAAAAACACTTCAAATGAAATGCATTCAATTTAGAATGGTCACGCGAATATCCAAATATGTGAAACCGTTTCATGACAGCGTCTTTCAACTTGAAATGAACAGTGGTAGAAAGTAAGCCCATTGGCCCATTTTGTGTAGTGATGTTTTTATTTGTTGTAGTTTCATTCAACTTGAAGTGTCAATGTTTTGTTTGCCTTGGTAACAATGTGACTAGTTCACAAATCTCATCACCACCCTCTCCTTCTACGTCCATGTTATCTCATTTGTTTTCGGTTTAAACACCGAAAGCTTTCTAGACAAATGTCCTGAAAAAGTACAAACACATGTTGTTACCGAAAAAAATACTATTTTCTAAATGATATTTATCAGTAATGTTATTTTTACACTGACAACACTAACATGATTAAACATTCAAACTAGACATCTTAGTATTGCACATTGCCTACACACTTTACTAATCTGACACAATTCATAATGTGTATTGCATCACCCATTTATAACACACAATGCTCATAAGCTTTCTGCATTGGTAAGCACAATAAACATCCTTTTTAAATTATTTCTTAAAAAGCACCCCTAACTACATGTATTTGAATACACCACAACATTCAGTGAAACTTGGGGTTTTAAATCAGAGCACAATTTTACGGTCAAAGTAAGTAATTTACCTTGGTAAAGTTTGCATTTTTTATTCGGAGAAATAACGCATTGCAGTCTTCGAAATGAATCGCACATATATGACCACCAAGCCCGAAACCCACAATAAGTCGCGGGGTACGATTTCCTGTAATTATGCAGAAGTGTTATTTAAGTTCTTGCATTAAAAAAAAACAAAGAGTAACATGCAAGCCCTAGATATATACCATTTATTTTTAAGATATCACAACGTGAGTGCTATAAGATAGTGAAACGCTGTATTTTTATTGGATGAAAGTACATTTGTTAGAGATCATCATCAATGACATGTTACATTTTTTTTTACAAGCTAGAATTGTTTTTGTTTCTGATCGGATAAGAGCACATTTCAGCTAGATTTAGGTCATTCATGCTCAACTTTTTATGAAACACAGCCCTGAATTATCAAAACAGTCAATGTCACACTAATTATATCCTTTGCAACTTAATACCACATTTACATTCCTTGCAAGTGTATCCTAGCAAACACACACCGAAAATAGACTTGATAGAAATGTCAGCATCGCTGCAAGGCTACAGCATGCTCGTCACACTATTGTAAACAGCCAAACACTACCCACATACAGTTCATAGTGTGCTGCTCCGTCTCCTAACTTCAAAACTCCCTGAAGGTTAACCTTTCTTTGAATGTGGACTCTATTCCTACAGGTCGACGGACCCCATGCATCGCTGAGAGAGGCCCCTCGCACTGAATCAGGAAGGAACATCCTTGCCCGCCCTGGGCTCAGCTTCACCAAAATGTTACGCACGACTTTACGCACGACTGGTGACCTGTTGTTGTGCTAACAAAGTGGAAGTGAATATTCTACAATCCGAATCAACTTTGACAAATTATCAACTTCTCTTTAGACGTTTGTTAGTGACGAGAATTTCCAACAAGATTTCAACTTAAGCTGATAGTAATCACAGTAATTGAGGATCTGATTTGACACCCAAGGACAGGTAACCAGTCGTGCTTAACTTAACGCACATCTCCGTGACACACCCCCTGGCTTACTGGTAGAGTCCCGGGCAGAAGAAGACCTTCTTCCTCAGCATGCTCACGGGTGCAGGCATCTGCTTGAACCGACCGGACTGGGTTTCAAACGCTTTCGCGACCTTCGCGTTCACCTAGAATTGCAGAAGGGCCAATTCAAATGTCAATTACAATCGACTGAGGAGATGAAATGATGATGATAATGATCATCTTCTTGATTGGTTTAATATATTAATTTTATTTACCCAGGGTGCCCCTTTTTCACAAGTTTAACACTGTTCTTCCAGGGGCTGTGCTTTTACATTTGGACATGATTTTAGCACAACATGGTTTACATAATTTATATACAAACAAATAACATGCAGGGGCGTAGACAACGGGGGGATGAGGGGATGGCATGTAAAATCATCCCCCTTGTTTTTCGGGTATGATATTTGCTTACTTAATAACTCATTATGATGATGATAATAGTGAAACAAATAATGATAACAATTATAATATTAATAATGATAATTATCATTATGATATTAATCCTCATTTTTCAACTTTTTCTTGTGTCTACAGGTAGATATGAGTTCAGTTCGAGAGTTCAAGTTGTTGTTTTTCTTTGCAGTGATGATGAAGAATTTCTCCCATAGGCAGAGGTTGCAGCGTTTTGTGAGTGGAGAGTATGGTTGTGCATGCATCTCACAAAGCATCATTTAAGGATAAAGAGAAGAGGCACAGCACCGAGCTCAGCAAGCATATTTGGAAGCTGAAAGATGAGGGCACACCCCACAAGATAACCTGGAGGATCGTACGCCATGGACAATCATACTCTCCACTCACAAAATGCTGCAACCTCTGCCTATGGGAGAAATTCTTCATCATCACTGCAAATAAAAACAACAACTTGAACTCTTGAACTGAACTCATATCTACCTGTAGACACAAGGAAAAGTTCCTCCTTGCTGGTTATGCATAGCCCTAACCCCCCCCCCCCCCACCTCACTTGTAACCATGCAGTAATGACCCCTAAGTACCCCTCATGTAATAAACAAAGCACATGTACCCCTTCAGTAACCCCATTCATGCTTACATGCTCTGTCAACCCAATGTTTAATGCACATGCTCTGTATGCACTTTAATTGTGTTCTTCATACTACCAGTCGCTGATGATCCTTCGTGTGAAACAGTCTGTACGACCAGCTTAAGTTAAGCATCAAACCAATAAATTATGTGTATTATATATATATATATATATATATATATATATATATATATATATATATATATATTGTGACACAAGTGAAGTTATATTTGGCATCATGAATTTACACTGTCTGTCATGCCATTTCATCTTCACGGAAAACTACTTTTCTTTCTGATGATTCTGATCTCTTTCTATTCGTAGAATCTTCGAACTAAATAATAGGGGGCAGATTATCGAGCAAAAATAATTCTGTAAACACAGGGGTTATTCATTATCAGTTAATGATTTGCTTACCATTGTTTAGAATATTTGGACTCGTGATTGCACCCGTGAATTTCAGAAGAATAAAGAAGATCTTAAATGTTCTTTGAATGTTTCTGGTGAGACATGTACTAATCAACACTGTTCAGAAAATAGTACAATTTTTTGTAACATCATCATAAAGAGTGAAAATATGAAGGGGGGGGGGTAGACATGGATTTTTCAAACTTTCATAACACTTAACTGTTTTAGCTTAGCATTTAGGTGCTCGAAGACAGGTTATCCCACTTGCAGGTCAGTTTTTGTTTGTAAATACCACGTAAAAGACCGTATGGAAAATACTGTTTAGACCTGGAATCTGACTTGTTAAGGAATTACATGTATATTGATCTTTAGATTTCAAGTAAGTGCCACCGCGATTCTTGTAGCGTAGAGATCGGGGCCGTCCGCTTCGATCTGTCTGGGCAGTGCATATTTTTTCTACACAAGAGTTCTGCCATACTCGCGATAAAATTCAAGAAAACCGGTGGTGAATGAGTCTAACTCGTCAGCGCACGCATATGCTTCAGCACACGTTGGTAGCAACATGTGCACGATACGAATATCTATCGTAACCTCGTTTTGATGATAAGCAATCAATTTGTTTTGTTAATTTGATGTGAGATTATCATACATTATGTGGACTGTAGTTTCTATGACTGGTTAATGTTCTAAGGGTGTTTTTTGTCAGTTTGTCTTTTGGTTTATTAGTCGACACCAACCTGACATTTTTGTTTTGTTTTGTATCTGTTTCTTGTATTATTCATATCATTGGCGTGTCTATTTTGATATAGATGTGACAAATCCATATTAATGTGGTTATTGGGCAACCTCTCCTCCTTTCTCCCCCCCCCCCCCATCTCTTCTCATTTTCGCTTGTATTTTCTTAATCATATCTTTGTATAAAGTGAAGGTAAATGTTATATATCAAAACAAGCAAATACTGCTTTGAGTACATGTTGTATTGAGTGTTATCTTATCTGCATTTGTTTTGTTTTTTGATAATGAAGGTGTGGCAACCCTTTAAGCTGTAAGCTTATATTGTCAGACCTCTGTATGTCCAACTGTGTATAAGTACATGTATATCTTAATACTTTGTACATATCTTTAATCGAATGTTATTTGTCACATGTATACTTCATATGCCGTTGTTCGTATCACATTGTTTGTTATATGTTAACTATGCAGGAATGAATAAATAAATAAATAAATAAATAAATAAATAAATAAATATACCGTAAGACACTTTGGTATTCTACCAATTTTATGAATTTGAACCCTAAACCTAACCCTGACCCTAACCCTAACCCTAAACCCAATTTTAAACTCAGTGATGGAAGTTGTCTGAAAGTCGAAAAATCGACAACAGAAAAAGAAAACCTACCATTGTCATCATGGAGAGTAGATCCTGCTCCTGAGCGTGTTTGAGAAAGACTTCGGTGATAGCCTGGACAAACCAGCTGCCCTTCCCAGCGTTCCGCCAGGAAACATAGCCTAGAGAAACATCCCAATCAAAGACCAAATACATGGGAGGATGTCGTTGGGGTCCAAAACTACACCCTGTCTACATTCAGAAAAATGAAAGAAAACTCACAGAGCAACTTCGATGTATGTAAAACTAAGGGGCTTGTCTGCGAATACTACATAATGATTATGTGAATATTGTATGAATATCTACGCACGCCTGAGCATATTCATTGGACAATGATAATGATAATATATAAAAAGTGAGTTGTCCACGCACCGGCCCCATCCCAAAAAACAGGCCCCTTCGGATCCTACTGAATGCGTGTTTTCGAACATTAATGTGATTAATACGTAATTTTTTGTGTATTTTTCGACACTCACAGAACATTTGTAATACATGTACCTGACATAGCACACATTACTGAAAAATGTCCAGCTAGTCGGCAGGCCCCAGAAAATACGCTTATTTTATTTTCAGCTCGGTAGTCGTGACCCTCACTTGATCTCTCGAACCGCGGAAAAAGGTCTCCTTTTCAAACTGCAATATCTCCATGAATAAACCATATTTTCGTACGCTTTCTTTTGCATTTGTATGTAAGAGGTCGAAATGTACCAAGCGTGAAAAAACAAACATTTAATCAAAACAGGACGAAAAAATAGCCTGTGTCCCGGTGTTTTAGTTGTGTTTGTGTGGCTATTTTCGTTCACAGAAACTTTCCTCTCATAGTTGTATACCGTTGGATAGGATGTAATCGGCACACAATAACGGTGAAGGGATTGTGTCATTACACTTAGGGGAATATCTAAATTTATGCAGAGGGGCGCACTGATTCTGGCTGAGTCCTGGCCTTGGGGCCTGCGTTACCTGGCACGGTGCAGTACGCGAGTAGCATGTCACTGCGGCTCGGTGTCAGGATCCCTTCTGAAGGGGGCGTATCAGTTTGGTCATTCAGATCCAACTCGCCCATCGCACTACTTATGGCGTCTTTGGTATCTGTTGCCCGGGCATCCGTTGTCTTCGCTGTCTCGGCGGAGTCTCCGGCTGCAGTTGCCACGCGGGGTGGAACTGCCGTGCCGTCCGTCGCCTCCACACCATAGTCAAGCGTTTCTGGACACAGTCGAAGTAGCGAAACAATTATACATCTCATTTTAATAATCCTGTTTATTGATTGGTTGACAGTCATGCACCATAGTCATGCACCTAATTTGCATATACAGCGGTCAACAGTACTTTAATTAGCATACATTTGCACAATAAGTTGCTACTAGCTTGTATTCGAGTTGAAATTTTCATGTTAAATCATTTGCGGCACCGACGTTAAAAAACACAATAGACTTTAGTAAGTATATTTCTGTGCCGATTTGCGGAAAAAAGTGGCAAACAGCAGTGCTTTGCGAGATTTCTAACATAAAGTCACAATGCTCTTTGTTTGAGCGCAATTTGCAAAGCAAATTCAATGACCAACGAGACATATAAGTATAAGGTTGACTGTATTTACAAATTCATGCAAAGACGTAGGCCGGTAAATACACGGTGACACCATCTATGCATTAGAATACAGAGGCAACGCTCAAGAATGCTCATAGCGCATGTACAACATACTAACATTTCAGAATGTTGCCTGAATGGTCACATTTATGTGCTCACAAAATGTAATTAATAGTCATTTAAGCTAAATGGGCGAGAGAAAACAAATAGGAAAGAAAATCTTTTTAAAAAAAGAGACAAACTAAGGGAAAGAACAGAATTAAGACGGTGGCAAAAATCATATTGCAAAAGGAATAAAGTCATGATCCAGCCAGGATTCGAACCGGGGTCGCGCGTCTCAACCAAATGTTTCCATTCACTTAACACGTAATGCACAGCAGGGGCTAGAAGGATTTCGAAATCGATATTCAAGCTAAAATTTCGCCATGAACCCGACATCTGATAAAACGCAGAGACCACAGAGGCAATAGCTAGTAGACTGAGCTATAACATACTAAAATTTCATAGTAAAATGAGAGATTTAAACATCAGAGAGATACAGCTCGTCAAAGATCGTCATGACATTTCATGAATGGAAATAAGTGCTTCTTCCATTGACATAACCCGTTCATAGGTCACATTTTTACATTAATGCCCATAATCAAGGTTTATACCATGATGACGTCATCAAATTGAAAAATGAAGGCAACCTAACCCATAGAGCAATGTCTCAGCTACAATATACTGACATATTGACGAAAAATGATACCGGATTACTCAGATACGCTCAAGAATTTCATGTCATGCACTCTATTCATATGGAAATATAACGTCACGATGTACTTAGCGATAAATTGAGACATGAGATAATACCTACACATTTACACTCTTTCAGAATAATGGGGATCACCAAGGATGTTTAAGCGCATGGATATCCATTCCTTTGAACAAGGTTTGATGCCCTCAACAATATGATGCATACGCAATTGCGTCACGTTCACCTGGATTTTATAATAGGTAGTACGCATTCCAATACATGCATACATTACAGCTTTCACTGCTGACCTTTTAATTTTGCCAGTAAGTACTTGTTATGTAGTTAAAAAGGGCAAGCGAATATAAAATTTGATACTTTTGGAGATGGAAATACTAGCTTGGGCGCGGCTGGGCACGTTTTTCATGTTACTTGTCTGAAAAGAAAATATCTGAAAAATAACGTTTCATGCAATTTCATGGAATATGATGTAAAACATTGTGAAATTGAGACTTTAATACTGCAACTTGATATCACGTTAAGAGCCTTCTTGCCATATTGTAAAAATATTCCTCGATTGAATCTTCATAGATGAATCGTAGGTATTACATGTCACAATTCCCCCAAATTCTCCTGCGCATCAGATTTTGTTTAAACGTCAAATCCAGGCAAATATCATCCAGAGAATTCCAACCGATTGAAGATAACCATGTTTTTTTGGTTTTTTTTACAATATTTACACACAGAAAAGCATAGGCACACGCGTGGACTTTGACGCACCCGCACGACCTTATTTCTCTTTTCTACCATGTCTACCAGAAGCATTATTTAGTGAATTATTAATGAAACTCTGAAGCCAGTTGCTAGTGGGTGGACAGGTGTGATACACAATGGTCGTTGTTGTGTTCTAAATTGGTTATCTGATCCACAAAACATTTTACTTCCAAATTTGTCCAAAAGTGAAAATCTCATTATCACAAGAATAAATAATCACCAAACCTGCTCCGGGAAAATGTGCAACATTTGACTTCATGGTGTGTCAATTTCAGCTTCATTTGAGCTGCAAGTTAATTCTTATTATTTCTCAAAAGTGTCAAAAAGATTTTTAGTCTCGTGCTTACCCCAGCTCTTACACTTCCCTGCCTGAAGGAAATGATGATTTTGAAACTGATGATTATAACTATGATATGTAATCATGCGCTGCGCAAATACCGCAAAGTTGTCCTCAAAGTCCTATATTGTGTCATAGCTGCATGTGTCGACTCGATAGAAATCATTGTCATTTTTTCATTTTTATTTTGATATCATTAGTAGCCTATGAATGTATATGCTTAATAGTTTTGCTAGATATAGGACGAAACATTTTAGCCATCGCATGAATTGCAAGTGTTTTCTTTTTATCATTTCATGATTCAAAATATGCTGGAAAATATTCCATATGATTAATGCAAAGTACAAATCAGACTACTTTCTTATTTTCTTTCTCCAAGAGGCACCGTGTGTAGCTGTGGTACAAACTGTGATAAAACTGAGCCACTACGTCGTTTGACTCATAAAGGTGTCGAGTGCAAATGGGGTCAGGAACAACAAAATGCGTTCGAAAGCATCAAGGAACTGGTCAGCAAGACTCAGGTCTTGAAATACTTCGATAGTAAGCGGATGACAGAAGGTCAGGGAGACGCGTTGCAGAACGGACTCGGGTTTGTTCTATTGCAAGACGGTCAACCGGTTTCATACGCGAGTAGAGCACTCACACCAGCCGAGACACGCTATTCTCAGATAGAAAAGGAGCTCTTAGCGCAAGTCTTTGGACTCGAGCGGAATCACGAGTATGTCTACGGAAGAAACATAGTACTCTGGACAGACAGTTTCTTAAAGGGACGGGCTGATTGTATTTATTAATCATTACGATAAACCGGTAGGTTTATTTTAAGGGTGGGTCAGGATTTATTTACAGTCTCGATCAATCAGCAGTAATTAATTATCAAAGACGGTGAGTGCTTTCTAATAGCCCAGTTGCGATAAAATAGGCATAACCGTCTCTGAAATAGTGGTTCTGGATTATTGATACACCACAATGTAGTTAGGATAGATACTACTACTTGACTGCTGATTTTTTTCATGAAGCTGTCATGAAGATGGATTTAAAACATTTTGCAGTGTGCCAGGAACAACAATAGAAACAGGTGCACATGATCCATCATGTGCATCTGCTTCCATTGTTGTTCCTATTACACTCTAAAATGTTTTTAAATCTTCTTTCACTGTTCTTTCACTATGTTCTTTCACTCTTTTCTCAGAGCTGAATTAATTCTGCCATATTTGCATGATAATAGATTGGAATGTGGTCGGCTATCGAATGAATTCCCATTTGAGTAGTGAAATTTACCTTTCTTTGTTATGATCTCGGTACAGACAGGAGGTAACGGTCTATGAGGTAACATAATACGTCTGGTTTTGTCCATCAAAGCACGGATGTGTTAGGAAGGAGAGGCAACTCAAGCATTATATATTCAAACACCTGTATGTATACTAAAGCGTGCTAATGAATGTCAAAAGCATTCCACAATCACTACAATGCTTTGAAGTCCCATGCGCGGCACCGTCATTTTGCTGCCGTCAAATTGGGAAGCAATATCTTTAATTCCCTGTTTTGTTTCTCGAAGCTGTATTTCTTATCAGATTATTTTGTATTTTTAAAGAAAGTTAAGGGCAACACCACTAAAGATCCTGTATTCGGTTTTCTTCTAAATAATTGTCGAATGATGCACAAACGGAGATAAAAGATGATATTCTTACTTACATAATTAACAAATTTCTTCACATTCCGGAGATTTCCGGAAATGTCGGATTCAATCATTATCAAAATTATATATTAAGCTGTTGATTTTCATTAACAGAGTTTGTGTGCAGCTGAGATATTTTACTAAAAAACTGTTTATTATTGTTCGCTGATATCTCTTTTCCTTACAAAAGTATTGATGCAATACAACAGAAGTGGACAAGCGAAATAAGACTCTACATTTCTTTTGTTCTCTCTGAGAAACCGTTGCTAGGCAATCCTGTTCGTTATTGTTAAAACACGTGAAAAGTACATGCTGAGACCACATAATTTTTTGGCGGTGCCACGCATGGGCTCAAAGAAAGAACGTTGTTTCATATCCTTCCATAACATATCCCTGATCAAACCAATTTTAACAGAAATTGAACGTGCTGTACGAAATACCTATGGTCCTGTATCACGTTTTTATTTGATGTTGCTGTGGGGTCCATTTTCAAAATGTTTCAAGAGAGCTTTTAAAGGCCAAACTTTGATAAAATGTCTAAGAAAGTAGTACTGTACTATTCCTGTCATGTCATTCTTCACCTTGTCTCAATGAGAAAATACAAAGTTAGACACCCGCCTGATGTTCTTAACTTTGTAAGTCCTTTTATCTATAAAGTCAGTTTCTTCCTCCTTCTTCGCTTTCCGTGTCCAATTTTGAAAAACAAAAATCAGTTGTGCGGAATGTTTGCTTTTGCTGTAATCTTCTTACTAATATCCCTTCCCTTTTGCATAACCCCCACGGAAAGATTTGTCATCGTCAGTGGTATTATTCACGAGGTTTCTATAACTCAAAATTCCAATTGAATTGGTTGTATTTTTTTCTCCTAATAGTGCCCTTTCTTCCTACCTCTGGTACGAAAGAACTAATGGATCGCAGAGGCCTTTTGTACATATTATGTGTTAAGAATACCGCATTGTTCCTGGCTGCTCACTGTGAGCTTGATTTCACAATGATCACAATTTACGCCATTTCTCAGTTAGCACTGCAATAATAATACACGGCAGTTTCCAGGTTGGTACGAGATACGATACAGCATATCCTGGAAACAGATTCATAAAGAGTTGAGTTCGAAGTCCACGGGGAAAACACAGACATCCATATTCACCAGGATGTGACACGTACATAACGAAGCCGTGTATCGAGTATTATGTATTATAGTGTAGGCTATATTCCGCCATATTGAACGCACATCTGTACTCTGTGCAAAATGCTATCTATGATCGTTTCAGTCTGTCTGTCTGTCTGTCTGTCTCCTTTTACGTTTATGTAGATATCATTCGCCATCTTTATTCTTTGTCGGTAACTTATCACCGCCTGATGCAATTCATATCAGGGATATGAAGCAACTTTCTTTCTTTGAACCCATGTGCCAAGCCGCTGAAAAGTTATGGTGAAAAGTTATGGTTCTCAACAGGTGCTGTTCAGGTGTTTGAACAATTATGAACATGATTGTGTGGCAACGGCTTCTCAGAGAGAACAAAAGAAATGTTTCGCTTGCCCCGTTCTGTTAATGTCATTAATATTCTCATGAGCACAACAGGTATCAGCAAACACAAATAAATAAGTTTTTCCAGTAAAATATCTCTGCTGCACACAAACACACACAAACGCCGTTAACGATAATACACAGCTTAATATATCATTTTGAGAGTAGTTGAATCACCCCAAATGCACAAGATGTCGGAAAGTGAAGAAATTGGTCAATTTTGTAAGTAATACAAATAGCTTAGATGTCCGATTTTTAATGATTCCTCAATACTTTTCGAAACAAAAGCAGAATATTAGGATCTGTCATTATCTGCCGTTAACTTCCTTATAGTTTGCAAACGAATTTGTCAAAAACAAAACGTCTAGAGACAAATGGGAAATTAAAGAACTTTTTTTTAAGTTGACATCAGCTAAATGTCGGCTCTGTACATGGAACATCAAAGCATTGTCATGATTATGGAATTCTTTTGACATTCAAGAGCACGCTTTAGATCCCATACAGATGTTTGAATGTATTATGCTCGAGTTTCTACTCCTTCCTAACACATCCCTGGCCTAACCAATATTATAGGGCTTTGTCCTTTGATAGTTTAGAAGCGGTCTTTATAGCGCGCTGCACTGACCAAAGGGTATTTTAACCTCTACTGACTACAATTTTGTATCACACCTTAGGAAGTGTTGCAGCGGCGCACGAAACGTCGTGATCCTGGACCCCTTGTTGACCATACATCGCGAGACAAACGGTTATCACAAGCGATTTATCCGCAATGAGTAGCATATTTAAATATACTGCTTACATCTTCTTGGATTGATCATGCATTAAAATCATGCATTATGCATTAGCCTTGCTGCCGAAATCACATGACTGCACCTATTGTCAACTGAACGTTCGCTGATCTCGCCAGGTTGACGAGTCCCCGAAGATTTCATTTCTACCTATCATTTCTAATACAAGAATGGACTTATTTATACTTTAAACTTTTTTACAATTCTGTTTTTATCATAAGAAATTAAAATCAATTACAAGATTTACAAATGATTATCAGGTGATTGTAAATCACATGAACATAAACTAGATTAACAAAAAAGACAAAACAACAAAATATGATAGAATAACTCTTACCCACTTATCTTCCCCCCCCCCCAGAAAAAAAGGAATGTGGCAAAGTGATGACTTAATATCAGTGTTATCTAATTTTTTTAGATTTGGTAAATAATGTAAATAATGTAAATAAAACAAGACAAACAAGTTATGATTATGAAGTGATTTCTCAACAATCTCTCGAAATATCTGGCTGTATTAGTGGGCTTTAAATATTTTGTACATACTGCTCTATTATTCAGAACATGGTTAAACTATACTGCCCTACTCTGACAAAAAGGATGCAAGTGACAAATCACTCAAATCTGGATTACTGGTGCTCTTAGATTGTACCCAGCATTCCCTACTTACAGGCAAAATCTGGACAAGAAATATTCATCTTGCTGCAAGATATTCAATCTAACATGATGTGGTGTTGCACTGATGCCAAAGCAAGTGACAAACACATTTTGCTAATTTACAAGAAAAGTCTCTTTTGGTAGTTGCTTTCTTTTGTCAGAGTAGGACAATAATAGGCCTGCAGTGATCCCCAAAACAATTTTATTATCCATCAGCCTGCCTGTCACGTAATAAAATTATTGTTTTAAGATCATATTGTGCCTATAGTTGTAGCTATGTTTATCAGAGCAGTCTGTATTTGTATGTCAGTGACTGTCACTTAAGAGTTTCAGACCGACGTACTGCAACGGCTCCATCTACTGCAACGGCTCCATCTACGGCAAGAAGTACGCCCACTGACTCAAATCTGTTGTGTTTCGTGGTTGTATAATCACAAAGAATCGATGCAAATTGAAACGTGTACTTAGCATCTATGAAATATGTCATTTGGATATTATTTATTATCATAATTATTGATTTGATTAAAAAAAGTTATTACAAGGCTTACCTACGTCCACACTTCATTGTGTAATTGCTAGTAAATTCTGCTTATCTACGCTTACCTCCTCTACAAGCTTGAAGGAAGAATAGCTTGGGCTTCCCTGCTAAAGTAGGGCAGCAGCCACCGCTGAAGTATTCGACTATTTCATTAATTGTCACCAGTCCTGTTCGTTTGTTTCTGGATTTTCCATCCGTGCCGTAAATACCGCCCTCCTCGCCGTGGGTGAGGAAGGCGCAGATAAAGCAGTCGTAACGCTCGTGGCTCTCTTTGCTAACCTGGGCCAAGGCTTGCCTGATATCCTGCAGTCCAGAACAAGCGAGGTTGGAATTCTACTCAGTGCTATTTACGTTAAATACAACCTGTAAAATTAGTGCATATCTTTTGCAGACAAAAACCAAATTATGGTAAAGCTTTGAATAGAGCAGGGAGGTGTGATGTATATGGCAGTCCAATGGTTGTTGCAATGTGGTTTCCGAAGCCTGGTTGAAGTCACAATGGAATGTTTGCTAGCTGATGACCATCTCTTATAGGTCCATGAATGATCCACACAGACAGAACGCATATCACGTGTCCAAATATGAAACTTAACAATGGCGTGGAATGAACCGAAGGTATGAAAATCACAATTATTTTCATTTATGCTTTTAGACTCAGCTTCTTTTTAACATGCAAACTGTAAAGTGTACTGAATCTGATCACGACATTGACTAGAATCTTGCGTGAGAAATCAATCTGATTTAATTTATTGTACTAAAATACATAGTCGCGTGTTTTTATGTATGAAGTTGTACACATTGCATAAAAACATAAGTGACATGGGTAACGATAACTGTTTTCACAGCGATGTCAGCGTCCATCAATCCACATATTCATTAATAATCAATAACGACACACACACACGCGCGCGCGCACACACACACACTTGATTTATTGCGAATTCATTTATATAAAATAACATGTAAGTTTTGTTTACGAAGGTGCACTTTTTCTTACAAAACACAATTCTAATACAGTTGTATTACAATGTATAGTACAATTCTAATAAACCTTCACACATACGCAATTATAAAACAACCAAAATGTTAACATTTACACATGATTATGCAATGAATGAAATCAAATTAAACCCCATTAAATAAACTCACGCCCACGTTCTTCACACCTTTCCCAGGACACATACACTCCAAGGACACACACCCATTCATGCACCATTCATTGGTAACTTACTCACATTCCAATGGAGATAAAGTATCTTTTTATTTTACGGGAAAATGGTTGGCAAATAAGAATAAAAACAATAACACCAAAAATATAATACTCTTCAATCCAACTTTACAAGTTCCAATCTTTGTAGATGGCTCCCTAACTTGCCCATTTCAGTTGCTATTTTTAATTCTTCCTCCCTATAATCAAAAATAACTCTGTGGACACACACACACACACACACACACACACACATACTTAGAAGGGTGTGTTATTCGACGTCATAACAAACAAGTGCTGAAAACTTTTCAAAGCTATATAATGTATTTCTTCAACAGATGTAATACCTAATGATATGATTGCTGTATAGGCTAGCTACAATAATATCCTACTTGCATTTTGTATTTAAACTACATATAGCCAGACATTGAATTGCCTTCAACTTACTTCACTTGTCAGATTCATGTGAACCATCACTTTGAATCCAAGTTGCTTGAAGACATTCTCTAAATTGCGACAATCAATGTTCGTTCCCCGTCTCCATGCCATTGTCTTGAATGTTTCGTTGTTGACAATGAGCGCAATACCTCGTGGATTTGCCGTCATACTGTAAACCTTGAAAATAGCAAAGTCAAAAGAGAACGAGAAAGTGAAACATCTGCATTAAATGTTAGAATGACGTGGATTTGCGGTTGTCAAAACAACGATTGTCGGTTATGTTATAATTATGCAAGCTAATGAGAAATAAATGACTTCTAAATATATGTATATATACATATAAGTTTGCATGTGTGCAGTTCACGATGCAGGTGATGTAGATCATCTTCAGATTCATCTATTTATTTATTTCCAGTTTTTATTTGAGCAGGGTGGCCTCTCCAGTTATAAAACTGCTGTCACTGAGGGTCTTGACGGTTACAAAATATATTACAATACAAAACCAACAACAATAATAGATCAATACAAAACACATCAACATATTTAACAAATTCAATGGACAAAACATATCAATACTAACATCAACAACTTCATATCATGTAATGGAAATTACAGCCTAATGATGAAGCATTACACAAAGTTAGAGACGTAACAAAATGAAAGGGATATTGCAACATTATGAATAGAGTAGGTAATCAGGAACCCCCAAAACTGTACAAAGCTAATTACAGTATGGGAAGCTATAATTACAAGTATAATTGTATTGTGTTGAATTGTAATTCTATTTCAAACAATGGCATTTAAACATATCTATTTTTAAGACTTATAACTTTAAATTTGAAGAATATCAAATGTCCTCAATGGTCTTCATCAAATATATTGAGAATGTATTTATAATTCTAATGTTGGATAAGTATGCAGCTTTTTTGTTTTAAACTTACCTTCTCTTTATCTGTCTGGTTCGACGGATATGAGGTGCAGGCGTCGAGTTGCGTCGAGCTATAGTCACCGGAGCCCGGTAAGAACGGCCATTCTAAAAAAAAAAGATATCACACAATATTGAAAGACGCATGCTGGGCCCGGTGGGTCAATGAACTGGATGGAATGGAGATAAAGGTGGGATGGGGTGAGGGAGTGAGGAGGGGGGGGGGGGGTAGCGATGGGGGAGGGTGGGGAGATGGGGTGAGGGAGGGATGGGGTGAGGGAGGGTGTGAGGGAGGGATGGGGTGAGGGAGGGTTGAGGGAGGGTGTGAGGGAGGGATGGGGTGTGGGTGGAGTTGGTAAGGGATGGATGAGGTTGGAGTAGAATGGAGTGAGGGTGGGATGGTGTATATAATCGGCAAAACGTCTAAACATGGAAACACTAGCTTGCGCGCGGCTGAACATGTTTTTCACTTGTCTGAAAGGAAAATATCTGAAAGTAACGTTTCATGCAATTTTTTAATGGAATATGATGCGGAACATTGGGAAAGTTAGACTTGATACTTGCAACTTGCAACTTGATATCACGTTTAGAGCCTTTTTGCCATTTTGTAGCAATATTCTTTGAATCTTTATAGATGCATCGTAGGTATTACATGTCACAACTGTGCAAGCATATAGGGTGAGGATATTTCCCCAAATGCTTCTGCGCATTCGATTTTGTTTACACGTCAAATCCAGGCAAAAGTCATCCAGAGAATCGGCGTCATTGAAGATCGAGATCACGGAGAAAAAATCTTTGTAAAGCATTCTTGTGTGACTAGAAGGAGAGTACAATGAATCCGCATTGATTTAAAGGCTGATGGATGTCCATGTACTTACACATCCTTGTTAAAACAAGCCACAAAGGCCGCCGACGTGTCTCTGAACCGCACATGACTTACCCGGCTGCCCGAAGGGGTTGCCGACCGAGCGAGGAATTGTCGGCACCCCTGCCGATAGCGGGGCTGAGTATCCAAGCTCCTTGGCTAGAAACAATTGATCAGCCTCGACAAGGGCTTCGATCAGGGAGTTGAAGGCCTTGGGTCCTCGGGTCTCAAGGTCCATGAGCAAGGCCAAATTCTTCTCCCTCTTATTGGGCTGGTAACGACAATGCAACATACAACAACTGTTTATATTTGATGGTAATCAAAACAGCCCTGATAATAACATAATAAAGTAATTAGTAAACTTCTAACAAGTATAAGCTATCATAATTCAAATTTGAAAAGTTATCGTCGATCAAAATTGCCACTTCTTTTTTAACACCTGGTAAATAACCTGGGTTGTCTGCACTTGTACTTGACAATGGGAAGTTATGCCTCGTTTAACATGACCTTGCAGTAGGGAGTTGTGGGTTGTAATACCGCCAGACAAGGTTTTTTTTTTTTTAAATGTCTGTAGAGCATGTATTCAAACGAAACATTGGGGATGTTTGCATCAACATGCGCATGACATAGCATGAGTAGTATCAGTATGCTTAATAACCATTAAACGTTGCATATCTAACTCCAATAAATGAAGCCAAAAAATATGACCACGTACTAGGACTGCATTGTTTGATGTGCGATGTATTGAACTTTGAAATGAGATGGGGGGGGGGGGGGGGGGCGGGGGATGGGTAGGAGATTAAAAAAAAACAGTGACCCGCGTGGAGACGCGGTTTGGATCTAAGAAGTTCCAAAGGGTGTCAGTACAAGATTATTTTCCCCGCACAGCGGAGCACGAAATGCAAAATGGAAGGGGAGAGAGAAAAGAAAAGGAATGAAATTGTGAGATATTGGATCATTACCCCTTTTCATGGCTTTGCATGCATATGCGTGGGTTTATTATTAGCAACGAAAGCGGATGATTACTGTAACTATCCACGCCCCTCCCCCCCCCCTCACAAATGTACTCTTCCATTCTCTCTGGAAATACCGTGAAAAGATATGGATTGACCTTCGCCCTCGTTGCACGGGGCCTTGTTGTTGAGTACGTCTATATACTTCACACACGAAGACCGGGAGGGAAAGGACAAAATTACCCACAAATAGCCTACCTGGAATTTCTGAACATGATGATGATCAAATATTAAGCGGGCAGTAAGAGCGACGGCCACAGCATCGAAGTCCATGTCCTTGGTTAATGTGACTAATCTTCTCCTGATCGTTTTCCTGTCTGCCGGGTCCATTATTGTGTCCCTGCTCACTGACGTGAAATCTTCAAATGAAATCTCTGCAAAATTAATGAAATATCTCAGGTGTTACCCCATATCGAATGTGTGTTTATAACTGGTTACAAAGATCACGTATCGCGCGTAAAACTATATGATATACACAAGAGAATAAGGTCATACGTGTATTCACAGCCCATTTGATTGGGTAGTACTAACTGAAATATTAGCTTTAAGTGTCATGTCTGTTTAAGCAATACAAATATGCGCATTGTGGCTATAAAAAGATTTGCTAACAAACATATCGAACTTGAAATGGAAAGCAATACGCAATAGAGTAAAGCCATTACTATCATAGCTACGACAAAACAGCTATGGCAGTACAATCAACTAAAAGTCATGTCATGCATGTGGTTGATTGATATATGAGCCATGGTCTCCCGCCATTCTTTGCTAATAATATATGGTTGACATCCTGGATTGTGCAATTTACATGTATGAATGATCACTACTCTCCCGGAACATACTGCAGTGATACTTACCGAAATGTTCCTGGAAAGAATAATCCCAGTTACTTCTGTTATTACTCCACATGCAAATGAAGGTTTCCTCTCTCGTCCACGTATCAAGTACACCGCTAGATATGATAGGGACTATGGTCATTAAGATGATCAAGGGTCGTTCGTGTCGCTGACATGACAAAGAGGTGTGACAGGCAGTAAGAGGGCAAAGCTATCTTAACAAAGAGTGTGGCCAACTCGTTGTTAGTAGGTTGCAATTTGACGCATATTCTTTTGTTATCTGCTTGCCCAACAAAGCAATATGCATCATATTGCTACCTATGGAAAGAGAATTGGCTAAACTCTGTGTATATATCGCAGGGTAAGGTGTGCAGCGTCGCCAGCACGTTTATGAAAGGAAAATGAAGAATTACACCCATGTTTCTGATGCATATGTCAGGCTCGTTATAAGCTGATGCAAACCATCTGAATCAAGTAGATCTTTACAGTTCTTCGTATCTGCATTTGTGTCTATAGATAATGAAGATGTCAAATGCATTGAGTGAAACCAATTGACCTTGTAGTCAAGGCGGTGGTGTTCAATGTCAGAGCCTCGGGCTCTTTACATGTATGTGTATATGTAATTGAATATTTATGTGTTTGTGATACATTACTCAAAATCATTTGGAGATTAAAGTTTGATGGATTTACTTGTCTCATGTTGTGGTGTCATCACAGTATTTAACCTCGTTACAAGATTAATTATCTGTTGTTACAATGATCCATGATTCGGTATGATTATGCAGTATAAATTGCAGTGCATTAGGATATGAGGCAAGGTTCAACATCAAAAGTTACAGAAATCACCAGTACTGTAATGCAGTGTATTCGTCTATTTTGGAAGAATATTTATATTAATTTTTATCTTTCCAGCAGACTGAGCAGAGTGTCCTTCATGGATGTCCGCTGCTTTCTCTCTCTCTCTCTCATTCATGTGCTGAATGCTGATATCATGCACATTCCCCGATTTCATACAAGTTAATAGCCCTTCGCATATATAATGGAAAGTATAATGATATCAATATAACAAGACAGTCAATCACATTGATATGAAGTCGATCACATTAATACCAGTGATAGTATAAAATCAAGTAAATAGCTTTACATAAACTGTAACATTATATTGGGAATAATAAAGAAAATACTGTTGGGTTGTAATGGATGACTAAAATGTACGTCAATGAAATAAGTAAAAATTTGGGTAATTTTATGCAAGCAATGATTATATGACTAAATGAATGAGAATTGGAAATAAATCGGTGATAGATATGTCTACGCGGGAAAATACTTATGCGACGTAAGATACTTTCTTTGGGCAAATTAAAACCGCTCTCCGGAGACTGCCTTCATATGAAGAAAAAAAAAACCTGTATCTATCTTAAAAATGAAATTTAGTCTAAAACAACAAATCCATTCTTTCTGAAATTTTGTGAAAATATATCAAAGGAGTATTTCTAGAAGTGTGCCGTTTTTAAAACGTCAGATTCAAAAGTCAAACAAATTGAAGAGAACTTTCAATCGCGTTTTTCTCAGAACATATTTCGGGTTACGTTCTTTTGCCTTGTTATGGCCGTCCGGGCATATTGCATTTCATCTGGACTGACACGAGGCATATTTGGGAAATCTATAGTGACATTTCTGACTGGACAATATATTTTTTCGTTCATTTTGTGGTCAGTTGCTGGTCGTAGAGATGGAGTTGATATTTTATTAGAATTAAACCTCAGGTTTACCCCCCCCCCCCCACCCCCACACCCAACACATACACAAACACACACATACACACACACAGACACACATACACACACACATACACATACACACACAAACACACACACATTCACACACACACACACACACACACACACACACACACGCACATCAATACACATGTCTAGCCGATCATAGTGTAGAGAGATACGTATGTATGTATATTTCCACTACTACTTTACATTCAGCTGTCTGTCTGGCTCATCCCCCCCCCCCTCCCCCTATGTCTCTGTCTCTCTTTGTCTCTGTGTGTCTGTCTCTCTCTATCTCTCTTCCTCTCCCTCTCTTTCTCTCTCTCTCTCTCTCTCTCTCTCTCTCTCTCTCTTTCTCTCTCTCTGTCTCTATTCCTCTTCCTCTCTTTCTCTCTCTCTCTCTGTCTGTCTCTCTCTCTCTCTTTCCCTCTCTCTCTCTGTCTGTCTCCTTCTCTCTCCCTCTGTGTCTCTCTCTGGCTCTACTCCAGTGTTGTTTTACATTCGAATGGAAGCGGGTGTAGCGCGCGAAAGATAATATTTTAATCAGATATGCTAATGAAATGTATTTGATTATTACCAGATTCACTGCTAGAAAGATGATTATCTACAAATCCCTTTTTCCACAAGCAAGCAAATCTGCTTTTTACGTAATGTTTAGAACTAGGAACTTAATAAGCATGTTGATAAAATCCAAACAATAGGCGTGTGTACAATTCAACATTACGTGGTAGCTTGTATGCATAACTTTTAGTCACAGTAGCCACTACTGATCACAGGCTGTTAAAATACATTTAGTTATTTCCAGATACACTGCTATAACCAGATAACGATGATTATCATTTTCAGGTTTTTTCACAAGCAAATTTTTGTTTGCATTATGGTCAGAACTAAGATTTATATCTTCACATGTTTTATATCCATGCCAAAAAAAAAATGCGTACAATGGACCCATACCAACTGGACGCTACAGATATACACCAATTTCCTACTTGACTAAGCAGTGTAGTATTGATAGCAAGACACGTTGATTCAGAACTGAAAAGGTCAGCTAGATGGTTTAGACAGTGCTCAATATCAGGGCTACGTCTCATAAAGAATTGTGATTGATCGCGACTTGTTTTGCGTTTAATATCAATCGTAGCTCCGAAAGTTTATAGATAGCGGAATGGACTTGCGATCGATTTGGATCAATCACAACTCTTTATACCAATTCAACATTACTTGGTAGACAAAGGTAGAAAAAGGTTCCGTCTCATAAAGAATTGTGATTGATCGCAACTTGTTTTGCGTTTAATATCAATCGTAGCTCCGAAAGTTTATAGATAGCGGAATGGATCGATTTGGATCAATCACAACTCTTTATAACACGGGTACCGTTTGTACAATTCAACATTACTTGGTAGCCTGTATGTAGAACGTCCGGTCACACTGAGCACTACTGATCATCAGCTGTTAGAATACATTTGGTTATTTGAAGATACACTGCTATAAAGATGATAGTCTACAAATCGTTTTTTTTTCCACAAGCAAATGTCCTTTTAACATAACGTTGACAACTACGATATAGTGATAAAAAAATAGTACAAAAGGCCTATACAATTCGACGCTTCAAATATACACCAATTCCCTACATGACTAAGCGGCGTAGTATCCCTAGCAAAAAAGGTTCCGTCTCATAAAGAATTGCGATTTGTCGCTGCTTGTTTTGCAATTGATATTAATCGTAGCTCCCAGCATTGTAGATAGAGAAACGGACTTGCGATGGACTAGGATCAATCGCAACTCTTAATAACACGGTACCCGCGTGTCAAACTCAACATTACGTGGTAGCCCGTATGTATAAATTTTAATCACAGTAAACATTACTGATCACAGGCTGATAAAATTATTTTATTGTTTCCTGAAACATTGCTATGAGGATGGTTAAATCCGATTCTCATTTTCCACAATCAAATGTATTGGTTACTTTGTGGTCAGAACTAAAGCCCGGGGGGGTCACTCTCCACATGGCCTGCTACCCACCCGTGTCCGACAACCTCAGAAATGCACCCTAAATGGCGTAACTACATTACCTAAATTTGCAACCCTAAATGGCGTAACGGGGGCGTAACCCATGAGAAAAGCCACCCTAAGTGGCGTGAACAGGGAAATCCCCTAATTTGATACCCTAAATGGCGTGAACATTGAAATCGATTAATTTAATACCATACTGATGACTGATGTTAAATTGATGTTAAATACAACAGGTATAAATTCCATTTTTTGAAGTTATTGAAAGTAAGGCCAACATGATTACTCTCAAGGACACCTCTCTTAGCCACTTTGAATAGCAACCCTAAACGGCGTGAAGAGTGAGAAAAGGCTACCCTAAACGGCGATTTACCAGCGAATGGTGCTGAAATGCAACCCTTTTTGCCAAAGACGTCGACGACGCCGGAGTGCCTGAAACGGGACCCTTTTCGACGCTTTTTCTGGACGCGGGTGCGTAGCAGGCTATGTGGAGAGTGACCCCCCCGGGAACTAAAGATACATATCTTTAACTGTTATAGGTACTCTGTCCCATCACAGCAATGCGAATACAGTGTCTTGCTCAAGGACACAAGTTCCGTGGTCATGGCATTGGCACCAGAATCTGGGACTTCGAGGTCTTCAAACATAATTCTACGACAGTTCTATGTGCCTCATACAATTATCCTAAAATGCCTCATCAGAAGTGTATACACCTGTATATGTCTATAAGACACATTATCGCATGAGTTATATTATTTAAACAAAGATAGGAATTTGATATCATTTAGTCTAATAGACATGTCACACCATGTCGATTTAGCCAGCGTATGCCAACGTGCAAAGAAAAAAAAAAGCTGGCATACGCTGAACACACAAATAAATTGCTTAATTCTGGGTACAAACATTTATTCCGATTTTGACGCAAACATTACATATTAGAAATACATAGAACGTGTTAATAACCTAGAGCCTAAACCAACGAAGGATTATTGTATTGCTGGCGTTTATAACTTACTTATACAAAACGTGCGCCAGCGTCTTGCCGATGGACACGTGTTCTATCTTAAAAAAAAAAAGGCAGTAACACGCTTCAAATCATAAAAGCCCACTAGCGGGTTCCTGATGTGAAATATATTGATATACTTTTCGCCTTAACGCTGCCGATACGCCATTATACGTAACTGTATGTTAGAGAAACGTTCAGTAAGCATGGTAAGTTCTTCGATCGTCCGAAAAAGAAACCCGTCTAATACGTCTAGGTCATTATGCGTTGGAGGTAAGTTCGATATCTGATGCGAGCACGTTACTGCGTTGCGTGTTCTGCGTTGTTGGATTGTTTGGTCGCGGCCGGTTGCCTTCTGTCTGTGTTCTTGGAGCAGCGTCGGCATCATCCTGGCAACCTCTTAGGCACAGGCGGCAGTAGGCCAGCATGGCGCAGCAAGAGCCCCAGCAAGACCCATCAGGGACAGGGAAGTTGCCTGCAAGCAGAGACGGGACCAGACACACGTAACATGCAGTTGGAATTTTTGGAGAACACAATTTCTCCCAGAAAAACCTTCAAAGATTATATACATACGTAGGATTTCAAGGAAAATTCTTCCATTGACATGTTATAAATACAAAATAACGTTATAACTTGTTTAACAGTAATAACTTATTTAAAACATTCATATCGTTAAAAAATTAAAAAAAATAGGGTCGGGCTTCCCCGTTAACTAAAATTGTTCACGAAACCTTATAGTACTCAAGCTTGTATTTTTTTTTCACTTAATATGGGAAGGCTAATCTATTGAATATTTCATGAGATTTTCACTTCTAGAAAAATTTGGAGCTTAAGTTGTTTATGTATCAGATAATTAATCCAGAATGCAACAATGCTTATTGTGTATCACACATGCCAGTGGTCTTCTTTTGTCAAAAGGATCACGCATTCTTATTGAAACTGTGATGCCAGTTGCTCGTGGATTCACATGTGTAATGCACAATAGGCATTGTTGTGTTCCGAATTGATATTCTGATACACACAAAAAAGTAGGTCTAAATTTGTCCAAAAGGGAATACCTCATGAGGTATTCACTGGATCATGGATTTCAAGATATTAATTAATGATCAATTGTCGAGAAACCTGTTTACAAAAAATGCAACATCCTTTGACTCAAGCACGTCAAGGTTTTTCAAAACAGTCATTTATTACCACGTAATATATGTGTGCATGTGTGTGCGAGTGTGTGTGTGTGTGTGTGTGTGTGTGTGTGTGTGTGGATATGTTTTATTGATTGAACATTTGATTTTCTCCTGCCTCTCGTATGCCCATGTATAATCACACAAGAGCTTGTAACTATCTCGTCAAACAACTTACCTGTCCGCGCGTAGGTTCTCAAGTCTTCTTCTAGTCTGTAGAGGTTGTCCCGAGCGCTGTTCTTATGCTTGCTGGAGGCAGAAAGATGGTTTCCCTTGAGTTTTGCTGCCCCTGCCAGGCCGATCGGAATAATCGTGATGATATACTCAACGGACGACCGCACATCTGTCTTTTGGTCAATGACGGCTACGACGATCCCCACGACGAGGAGGAAGGCGGCGGGCAACACGATGTGCCAGACGGTTCGAAAGAAGTGAGTGGAGAACGGAAGCCATTTCCTGATGATAGACCGCAGCAGAGACGTGGAGATGAGAAATTGGGTTTGGGGAGAGCCAGCCTGGGCCGAGCCGGCATCTGAATGAGGGAAGATCTTACGTGGATGCTCCTCTCGATCAATCTTCATCCCTACAGAATACACCTTATTGAACAGGCTGTAGTAAGAGTCGAAGAACCGTATGACATTTGCAACAACCACTAGCACAACGGCAATACAGTTGATCCAAACAGGACTGACGTACGAGAAATGTATCGCAATGCCAACAAAGGTTAATATTATGATTTCTGAAGAGAGAATCAGAATGGCAAAAAACCTCCAAAAGCAGAGCAGTGCTATGAAGAAGTACAATACCTTCTTCTTTTTTACACACCTAAGATCGTGTTGTATTTCGTTATCTAGTTTGTACTTCCAGACAAAACAGAGAAACATCCCAAGACCTATTGCGTATAAGATATTGGCAAAGAACATGTCCAGTCCCCAGACTCTGGCCTTGTACGAATATCCTCGCAGGTTGCTTCGATATTGGTATTCATCTACTTGAGCGATGTAACACAGAAAGACAATCAGATAGAAGAGCAACGGCACTAAGTACACGAGGAACCAGTAACCTAAGTGTACGGCTTTGCGCCACTTCTTATTATCTGTCGTCAGGATGTAGATTGATGGAGGAATAAGTCTGATCCTTAAGATGTTGACTGTGTCCTCCTGACGAGCAGCCTGGTCCTCGTCTCCATTCAGACGAGATGTGATAATACGATATCCGTACACACACAATATCAACAATATCAGTCCAATGGCCATACCAAATGAGTAAATGACCGTGGTGCACTTAATCTGGAAAGAATTTTCGTGCAGACAGAAATTCTCATCGCAGTAAGTAATGTTTCTCAGATGCCAGCACTCATACAGAGAACTTGCTTGAAGCTCAAAGAGACTGGAACCCGGAATTAAGGTCCCGGAGAAAGTCGGATAGTCCAGATGCATAATTTTACATATAACATCATCCATGCTATAACGGAGGTCACCTCCACTCGTATGTATCTCTTGTTTTACCTGTCGTAGAAGCTTTGATAGTGAGAAGGCCACACATGGGTCTGACAGGGATTCATTGGATGGGGTAGTATCCTGCAGAGTCACCGAGGCTGCGTGGATCCCATACCCCAAGGTATGCAACGACAACGTTTTGTTGTCGTAGGGATAGTGCAGTAGCGTGTTGCCCCTGCCACCTAACCCCCAATGCCAGACATCAGACCGCAGTATGCTCTCCAGATCATCACTCGTGGTACCATCACCCCCTGACTCAGAGACGACGGTGACGCTGATGCGAAGGAGGGCGATGTAGTCATCAGTGAGGCTGAACTTCTGGAGAAGGGTTTGCAATGATCCGTTTAGCGGCACTAGATCCCTGCAATGCCAAAATGCAAACAGCTGTTCGTCGGTGGGCGTGTCAGTGCTGTTGTCATCGTCTGACCGTCTGTTGATGCGATGTGCTAGGTTTTCAGGTCGCGCGACCTGCTGAGCCGCCCGAGAGGTACCGCTACGGTGGCTGGGGAATATCCATCCAATACTTACAACCAGTATTGAGAAAAGGCACGCTGCTGCTATTGCCCAGCTTTTCGCGTTCATCTTGGTGAATGTCGCCTTCCTGCAATGGACGTAGAATACAGTCGTTTTAATATTAACAAATTAAGTTGAATATAACTCGATTTTGTTGTCGCTGTGAGCGGTTAATGCTTGGACGCACAAATAGCATTCAGTGTTTTTGTCAGTATAATATTGTCATGCTATAAATTAAGTTGTGTTACTGTCTTGGTCATTCTCTGTTTCCATTGGATTGTACTTGAGGCAGAATGCATCTCTCACGATTAAAAAAATCAGGTGTGACCGATGAATGTCTAATAGATGTTGCCGATATGAATAGTAATTAGAGCTGAGAAGCAACAACGCTCCTGTCCTGCTATGTTAGCTATGCTTTTATACCAAAAGAAATAACTGAGTCTAAATATCAGTGGAATATTTTAGAATCAACACTATCTCGCTGAATTTGAGAGCATGAGGATTTCACCCTGGTAGAATATTGTCTAGTAGATATTGGGTCGCGGCATTTTAAAAATACGCAATAATTCTCATCAAAACACTAACAGGAATTTCAAATGCTGCTAGAGTACGTTAGTGTGAAGAGTGGAGGAGGAATAAGAGAAGAACGAATCAACGGACAGGATTTAAAATGTTTAAATAAATATCAACAGATGGACCAAGAAACTCACAGAATGGCAACCAAGAACAGGCAAGCGAAGAAGGGGTTGACAGAAGAGAAGGTGGAGAGACGAAATATCATCATACCAAAATACATTAACGTGGAACAGAATAGCAGCAATTAGAAGCAAATGGAAACTGATTGAGGAGGGCTTCGTCCAACCCAACAATGGTTGAACAATGCCTGATGATGATGATGATGATGATGATGATGATAATGATGATGAATAAACATTAAATCAAAATCCTGACTACCAAAATTTGTTTGATAAACGTCCAAGTCGGGTCCGTTATTGATAAAGCTGCGAGGGTTGGACACGGATTAACTTCACGTAGGTCAAATTGGTAAGAAGGCACAGCACAAATGAAAGAAATGTGACAGGAGAGCATAACAAAGCATTGTTGTGTTCTTAGTTCTGACTGGTAACGGAAGTACTAGGTGTTTAGCAAATAGCACGTTTAATTGGTGATGTTTTAACAGTTACAACTCAAGTCAAGCTGAAAAGTAAAGCTGAAGGATAAGATTTTAGAATTGAACATTTTGTTAAATTTTATCTATCAGTATTTTTGCAATTACACTTTGAGTAGTACATCAGATTTCAAAATTTAGCAAGTTTCAGCAAGAATCGTATGCTGTTGTAAGTTCCTCTCCCTTTTCTCTCTCTTTCTCACACACTTCCGTTGATATCCGCCATTATCACATCATTAACGAGGCCTATTCATTTTTATTGATGTACAAAATATCGATAGCTGGACCACAATACACTGTGGGTAGTGGGTGGTGACCTAGTTCACTGCTTCAGGGCGTGACGACCCTGCCTGACACGAGTCCCGGGCTCAGCTGGCTCCGGCTGACAGTACTCGGTATGGGCCCCTGTCCAGGGTGACGGACATCCAGCTATGGGAAAATAGCTAGGGAGTTAACCTCATTGAAAACCGGAGTGGAGCCCCGCAGGCGGTCTGGTGTTCGTCTCGACACTCTTCCGGCAGCTCCTGCAGCCAAACTGGTGCCAAATGTATTGTTCTGCTCTCCTTTGGACTACATCAGTAAGGCCGAGAGGGGGATTCTGACGATTGGGCTACCCAGGATCTCCATAGAAATAGCCCAGGCTTGCGCTCTGGAGAGGACACTTCAGTGCCACTGTCCAAAGTGGCAGAAACAACACGGGAGGCAGCAGTCACGAGTTATAAGCCTTTTCCGATTGGCGTAGGATTCCGGCGCTACGGGTTGCCTCCGTCGGTGGGAGGGATCATCGTGTTCCACTGGTCAGCTACCGCCCACCTCAAGCTGGGCAGCCCCCAGTTAGTTAGGTGCTGACCCGCCACAGGCCGCCTGCTCCATCGGGTGCTTGGAGCTTAGAGAATTGACTCAACAAGCGGACTGAAACTACTGCACCAGGCAAGAAACAAAGCACAAAGAAAACCCCAGCCTTGCGTTTGGCAAGCTGGAACGTCAGGACTATGTGTCCTGGCATCTCAGACAATCTTCAAGAGGTCGATGACACCCGCAAGACGGCGATCATCGACCGTGAGCTAAAGAGGCTCAACATTGACATTGCGGCACTACAAGAGACAAGACTCTCCTCAGAGGGGAGTATCAGAGAGGAGGACTACACCATATTTTGGCAGGGGAGAGAGCCACAGGAACGGCGACAGCATGGCGTTGGATTCGCAGTGAGGAACTCTTTACTCTCCTCAATTGTACCACCAAATAGAGGCACGGAACGCATCCTTTCACTGTGCCTATCAACTGCCTCCGGTCTAGTGAACATACTAAGTTGTTATGCCCCAACGCTTTGCAGCTCTGCAGAGACAAAGGACCAGTTCTATGAGCATCTGGACTCTGCCATTGCTAAGATCCCTGTCAACGAGCACCTATTCCTACTAGGAGACTTCAATGCACGGGTGGGAGCGGATCATGACTCCTGGCCCAAGTGCATTGGACACTTCGGCATTGGCAAATTGAATGAGAACGGTCAAAGGTTGTTGGAAGTCTGTTCTTATCACAACCTCTGTATCACTAACACGTTCTTTTCCACAAAACCATGC
Source organism: Arbacia lixula (assembly GCA_963669155.1). Classification (NCBI taxonomy): domain Eukaryota; kingdom Metazoa; phylum Echinodermata; class Echinoidea; order Arbacioida; family Arbaciidae; genus Arbacia; species Arbacia lixula. The sequence goes on along the minus strand of OZ022589.1, from coordinate 18,773,651 downwards.
CACAAGGTATCCTGGAGACATCCCAGATCTCATCACTGGCACCAGCTCGACCTTGTCATCACACGAAACTCATCTTTGAACAGCGTCCAAATTACCCGAAGTTACCACAGTGCGGATTGTGACACAGACCATTCTTTGGTTGCCAGCAGGGTGCGTCTTCAGCCCAAGCGCATACATCACTCAAAGCAGAAAGCTCGCCCACGCATTAACACTGCAAACATATCTAGTCGTGACCTGCACGATCTCTTCGCCGACTCCATCGAACAGGCCCTCCAGGACTGTCCTTCTACTACTGCTGAAGAAAGATGGAAGCATATTCGTGATGCAATCCATCACTCAGCCATGGAAGTATTCGGCAAGAGGGAAAAGCAGAACCCAGACTGGTTCGTAGCTGGAATCACAGAGTTGGAGCCTGTCATTGAAGCAAAACGAGCAGCACTCACTAACTACAAGAGTAAACTATCTGTGAAGACGCTCACAGCCCTCAGGAATGCGAGGACGGATGCCAAACGGGTTGCTAGACGATGTGCCAATGACTACTGGTTAGGCCTATGTCAGAGCATCCAGCTTGCTGCAGATAATGGCAACACCCGCGGTATGTACGCAGGCATAAAGAAAATCTTTGGGCCAACCATCAAAAAGACATCACAACTCAAATCAACTACTGGGGAGATCATTACAGACAAGAAGCTTCAAATGGAGAGATGGGTTGAGCATTATGAAGAGCTTTACTCGCGTGAGGTGATGGTCAACGAAGCTACAATTGAGAGCATCGAAAGCTTACCTGTCATGGAAGATCTCGACACTGTACCCTCCTTAGAAGAGCTTACAAAAGCTGTGAACTCACTGACTTCCGGCAAGGCTCCAGGAAAAGACGGTATACCCCCAGACCTAATCAAAGCTGGAAAGGACACTGATCTTCTTCGCCATCTCCATGACCTTCTCTGTCAATGCTGGAAAGAGGGAACAATTCCGCATGATATGCGCGATGCCAATATTATCACTTTGTACAAGAACAAAGGGGATCGCAGTGACTGTAACAACTATCGCGGAATCTCCCTCCTAAGCACTGTTGGAAAGACATTCGCCCGAGTGATCCTGAACAGACTGCATTTACTTGCAGCCCGTGTGTACCCAGAATCACAGTGTGGATTTCGGGCTGGAAGATCAACCATTGACATGATATTCTCCATTCGCCAACTGCAGGAGAAAAGCCGCGAGCAGAGACAGCCATTGTACATTGCGTTCATTGACCTTACCAAGGCCTTTGATCTAGTCAGCAGAAAGGTTCTCTTCAATTTGTTACGGAAGATAGGATGCCCTCCCACACTGCTTCAGCTGATTGTATCATTCCATGATGATATGCAGGGCACCATCCAGTATGACGGCTCTACTTCTGCGCCATTCCCAATCAAGAATGGAGTGAAGCAGGGATGTGTGCTTGCCCCTACGCTCTTTGGGATCTTCTTTTCCGTGCTGCTTTCACACGCCTTCAGATCATCTGAGGACGGTGTGTACCTACACACAAGAAGCGATGGAAAACTACTCAGTCTTGCACGACTTCGGGCTAAGACGAAAGTGAGGAAAATCCTGATTAGAGACATGCTGTTCGCTGATGATGCTGCGCTGTCATCCCAATCCGAGGAAGGCCTTCAGAGACTGATTGACTGCTTTTCTGAAGCTTGTGAGGACTTTGGCCTCACCATCAGCCTCAAGAAAACAAACATCATGGGCCAGGATGTACGCAGTGCTCCTGATATATCCATTGGAAACTACACCCTTCAAGTGGTTGAAAACTTCACCTACCTCGGCTCCATGATCTCCAGCAAACTCTCCCTTGATGTTGATCCCGAGCTCAACGTACGCATTGGCAAAGCAGCAACTATGATGTCTAGACTTTCAAAGCGGGCCTGGGAGAACACTTCACTAACCATCAACACAAAAATGAAGATCTATCAGGCCTGTGTGCTCAGCACTCTCCTGTATGGTAGTGAGTCATGGACCTTGTATGCACGCCAGGAGCGTCGTCTGAACGTCTTCCATCTCCGCTGTCTGAGACGAATCCTGAACATCAAATGGCAGGACCACATCCCAAACAAGGATGTCCTCAAGAAGGGAGGAATGACAACCATTTATGCTCATCTAACACAACGACGACTGAGATGGCTTGGGCATGTCACTAGAATGGACGACGGCCGTATTCCAAAAGATATGTTGTACGCAGAGCTAGCGACCGGGACCAGGGCTGTTGGAAGACCTGTCCTCCGCTTCAAGGATGTGTGCAAGAGGGATATGAAGGCCAGTGAAATCAACACTACAAACTGGGAAGCCCTAGCTGCAGATCGCCCCAAATGGAGACATGCTGTGAAGACGGGCATCCGAGGGAGTGAACAGAGGAGAGTAGAACAATGGGAGGAGAAAAGACAACTAAGACGACAGTTAGCCTTGGCTCCAACAGCTCAGCCACAAGTGACATTTGTATGCAGCAACTGCAACAAGACCTGCCTCTCAAGGATTGGTCTATATAGTCATCGCAGGAGCTGCACTTTATGAATCAGAACTAAAATAAACTTCCAGCGCAAACTCTATTGTCTCTCGAGACAGACAGATGCCAATGATGATGAATACACTGTAGGAACACTTTGTTAGAAACTTTGAATGTTGTGGTTTCATATCGGAATAATGATTGGGCCTTAAGGTATAAAAACGAATTAAAATCACAATCTTCAATGTTTTTCCCACACCTAGCTCACAAATGTCACGGTACGTCATGGTACGATAAAACGCTAACCAGTTGTTGTTATACTATTGGGATTAAAGTCCTCCTCCAAAATATTTGGTGATTCTGCAGTAACGTGTTTTCAATCATAATTCTAATCATATTTCTAGGACAAAAGAAGTGTCGCATGAATGCAACCCTTGTCGGTACCGAGATAACGAAAAGTATAACAATGGAATAGTGGAAGCAAACATACCACACAATAGTCTAGCAAATCGTTCACTGCTAATAAATATTCAACTGTCTGCGGGCGCAAAGCTTCAACAACAGTACTAATGTGTACAGTAACAAGGTGTGTCTGAGTGAGAGGGGGGGAGGGTGTTCCAAACTTTCCAACTTTGTATTTTCTCAATGAATCAAGGTGGAGAATGATTTGGCAGGGAAAGATCACTGCCATGTTTTCTTAGACAGTATTCGCATATAACACTCCAGTGATTGGCACATTTATATTGCACATCTTTAGTACGACAATTTATTCAAGTTTGGACTTTAAAAGCTCTCTTGGAACATTTTGAAGAGGAAACCACGGCAGCATCAACTGGAAACGTGCTACAGGCCCATAGGCATCCTAATGTTTACATTCATGAACACGCTTTAGTATACACACAGGTGTTTCAAAATATTATGTCGTTTCTTCGTCTTATTAAAGGTCCCCTGACATCAAAATATATGTCGACCTGTGCAGTGAAAATATATGTCATATATTTTCAAATAATTTTTCTACATTTTTCTCAGCACTGCTAAGCTCCGCCTCCACAAGACACACATAAGTGAATTTTCTACGGAAAAGGAATGAGGGTTTTTGTCATTAGTTTTAATAAAAACACGTCACATGCGAGTTGCTATGCCATATGTTGTGCTGCGGGTCTTTTTCATGTCCATTTTCTCAAAAGAATATGAACAATTTTACCTGTGCATTCATTATAATTAGACATATGTTTAACACACATACCTCAATGGAAAAAATATTCCGCCATCAAAAACATAAATAAGCAAATTATGAAATCATGCAGTGCACATGTGGGAGAGAAACTCGCAAATGACGTCACAAAATCAATACTTTAAAATGTTACAACTTTCTTATGCTGTGACGGATATCCGTCAAACCTTCCCTTATATATTTCGTTCATGTGTCTGCTTTTACTAAAACTAATTGAGCGTCAGGATGGACGTTTCATGTAAGCCCTATCTCACTCGGAACAGGGATACTGTAATGGAAGGATATGACTCAACCTTCTTTCTTTGAACTCATGCTATACGCCCCCAAAGAGTTATAGGTATTCAACACAATTATTCAACGCGACAAAAAGAAGGCCAACAACTACGTCTCCCCCTTTTCAAAACAATGCAGGGGAAATTCTCAATGTCCTTCGAAGGAAGTAGTTTTGGGAACGCAATCCCACAAACTTTGAGAGCAGAAACATCTCGATGTGGTTTTCGGAAAGCTATTTCAGACATGCTATTGAGCGAAGAGTAAATGTTTTTTTTTTTTTGTATTCCCTATGATTATTTTTCATTACGATTAACTAACTTGTACATTATTGTACCTTAATTAATCATTCAATTATAAAGAAAAAACACATAGTTTCATTATATGTAATATGTTACTTTCCACTTCATTTCTATCATATTAGGTACACCTTTTTGTATCAAGCATTAATGAAATTGTAATACGAACTGCTTTTGAATTTGATTATAGAATCATTTTCATAAGAAGGTATAATCTTTATACAATTCATGTATGAACCTATGTATATTTATGTATTTAACTTTTTTTGTCTCAACAGATTTTTGATCAAATGCGAGTCAGGCTCGACTAGCACATGTGCTATATCTGACTCCATATTGCCATTAGTTGTAAATCATCACTGACGGTGATGACATGACATGTGTGTTAAGTATTTATGTATCCATGTAATGAAATTGTCAGTAGAAATGTCATGTTAAGTAGTTTCATATATTCTTATCAATGATGATGATGATGGTGGTAATAAAACAATCAATGAATCAAAATCAATCAACATGTAGTTTTCAAGTGCTTTAATAGTTACATGACTATGTGGCAATGGCTTCTCAGAGAAAACAAACGAAATGTCACTCAATATACGTTTGTCTTTTGACCCCCCCCCCCCCCTCCCAAAGAATAAGAGAAAGAGGCATGTTACGTGACCAGGGACATGGGGAAGATCGCACATTACAGCTTACGCCTCCATGCATGTACGCACAAAACCTGCCATGCACGTTCCCTGTCTTTGTCTCTGTCTCTGTCTCTCTGTCTCTCCCTCTCTCTTTCTTTCTCCGTCTCTCTGTCTCTCTCTCTCTCTTTCTTTCTCCGTCTCTCTGTCTCTCTGTCTCTCCCTCTCTCTTTCTTTCTCCGTCTCTCTGTCTCTCTCTCTCTTTCTTTCTCCGTCTCTCTGTCTCTCCCTCTCCCTCTCTCTCTCTCTGTCTGTCTGTCTGTTGTCTGTCTGTCTCTCTCTCTCTCTCTCTCTCTCTGTATCTCTCTCTCTCGCGCTCGCTCTCTCTCTCTCTCTCATTCTCTCTCATTCTCTGTGTCTCTGTCTCTGCCTCTCTGCCTCTCTCTCTCTCTCTCCCTTTCTTTTATATAATATCTCCTATATCACCATCTAAATTATTTTCCTCTCTACTATCGAAAATGACAAATAACTAATCTTTACCAGGTAGGCGTACCCTATTGAAACTCCATTAATCACTTCATCAATCTCGATCTCTCTCTCCCGCGTTGAATTTCGACATGCCTCTCCGGAAGGCTGTCAAATTGTCACCCTCACACACCCAATCCTCTCTTCCCACTCCCCACCCCCTCACACACGCACACAAAAAAATTCACAAAAACTCCACAGGTCATCTCTTTTACTTTTTTTCTCTTTCATTTCATTCGCATTTACCCCCCCCCCCCTCTCCCCCCCCCCCCCCCCCCTCTCTCTCTCTCTCTCTCTCTCTCTCTCTCTCTCTCTCTCTCTCTTTGCGTTGTGCTTGTCTGCGTAGGACTTAATTATTATCTCTTTCCCTTGAAATCAACAACTTAGATATTATAATTCCTATATTCTACTTGTAATGTTTAATAATTACGAAAACAAGTTGTTTTGTCTAACTTTTTTGTAATTCCTCGCACCAACACATTCATGACATAAAAATATAATACGATAGGGCGAAAATTAGGTGAATTCTATTTACTTTTTTCCCACTCGATGTAGAAAAGAATTCATACAATTATAATACAATACGACAGAAGAGGGAGTGCAGTAATGAAAGGTATCCCGAACACTGCTAGGTGCTACGGAGGCTGAGCATAACAATCAAGTACTACGTTCAAATTTATTAGCTAGGTAGGAGAATACTCAGCTTGATCGTATAAACAAGTGTTTTACAACATTCATGAATACGGATCTGCTTTAGAGCGATAGTGGTTATTCCAGATAATACACCGCTCAGAAAGACGGGATACTAAAAGGATACTCACCTGGTATGAGATATAATATGCAGGCGTTGAACACGAAAATTAGAACGAGGAAGTGCGCAGAAGTGGAAGCTTTGATTGCCAACATCAATGTGCCTTGCTTTCCACAGTTACTGAGCGGTCTCTCTCTTTCATATCGTTCCTGCTCTCTTCCATTCTGTCTCTATATCGTTATCCACAGACTGAGCCATGCATAGTCCCCCCTACTCAGTTTCAATAAGTACCAGCATGGCGCATATCATTTATAGATCTCCTTACATGTTAAACTCCGTGTATAGATGGCTCTGGTTTATGCTTTCCCTATCAACAGCTCTTTCTGTCTTTCCTATATTTCTCTTTGACTTTTCTTCTTTCCTTGTTTTTTTTTTGTCCATCTGCATGTGTGCCCCTTTCTTCCTTTATCTTATCTCATTTCTCTCTCTGCCTCCCTTACTCTCACTGTCTTTGCCACTCTTTCGCCCTTCATGTGTGCCTCACTCCACCACTCTCTCTTTCTTTCGTTCGTTTTCCTTTTGCTTTTCTCTTTCTTTCTCCCTCTTTCTATCTCTTCCGCTTTCTCTCTTCTCTCTGATCTCCATCTTGCATTGCCTTTTCTCTCCACTTATCACATTATGTATTCATGATTCTCCTTCCTCTCACAATCTGTTCATTTAAGCACATTGTTCCATTATCACTCAAGGTGCCAACGTGGTAGCACGGAATATAATATTTTATTATAATTCATATCAAGATACACCCGGGCACTGCGTTGTGCTAAGGGAAGGGGGGGGGGGGGGGAAATCACTTAGTCACTTACACATTTGCGTGACTTCTTTTTATCTGTTTTTTTCTCCCTCAAATGTGTTTTTTTGTTAATCTTTGTTATGGTTATATCTGATCTTTGTATCAATTGTACTTGAATGTTACATGCTGTGATATGTTTACATAATTTGTATCACAGGGCTCCTTTGGAAAGCAGTCCTCGAGACTGAAAGAACTACCCTGTCTAAATAAAACGTGAAATAGAATAAATAAAATCATAGCAAGGGGTAAGTTGCGAGGAAACATTTTCTTTTTTTATTTCGCTATTTTGGAGGTGGGTGAAAGTACATAATGGCAGGTTTTCTGTCTGTCTGTCTGTCTCTCAGTGTGTCCACACACACATAAATCATCGTATAGCCAAGGATGTATGAAGCGTATAGCTACGCTTTATACATGCTTTGTAAAGCTATTCCGAAACGGTATAGCTATACCGTTTCGGCATAGATTTACTCCCGGGGGGGGGGGGGGGGGGCACTCAAATTATATTTTGGTTGGGGGTGTGCCTCACGAAACCCTGAAATGGGGATCTAAGGAACTGACTACAAAGGTAAAATCTGCATAAAAAATTTGGGTTCGTAGGAACCAAAAATCCGGGGCTAAAAATATACCGGCATTGTGAAAAACAGGGTCTACAGAACTGCAAAACAAATTAAAGATAGTCCGTCCCTTTTGCAAGCTTAAAATTTGAAATCGTCTATCACGATCGTAAATTGAAGAAAGTGTGATTCAAGACCATTTCTAAGAATATAGCATGTTGAAGCTTTCTGTATATGTAAAAAATTCAGCCGTTAAATTTCAAACCGACTTTTTTCGTGGTACGAAAAAAGTATTAGTCTTTGTTACAGTATCTATGTGGTTATTATGCATGTGTGAAATCCTAATTTTTTGAGTAACTACCAAACTTTGGGGATGATTCATTCCATAGAGCATTTTTTTGTCATAATGCGTTTTTTAATTTAATAAACAGATTAATCAATAAAGCAGATATTTCAACACAAACTGCTAAGAGCCTGAGGTAAAACTATTAATCAGACGTTGTTTACGTGCATTCTTTGAATTTTTCACTACGTATCAGTTTAAAATTGTGAATATAGAGCTTGCTAACACTTCTCTATATGTTTTGCCAATGTTTCGATGGTTTTGTGGTGATCTGAAAAAGGGACTAGCTGTCTTTAACAAAGTGAAAAAATGGGGTCATGGGAACTTCACATTAAGAAGTGAGGTCACTGGAACTGATTACTAAGTTTTATATGAAAATGATTGATCCCGGACGAAATATCCTCGCTGCACATGCGACGCGTTGTGTTTACGTCAGGGTTTTCTTGCAGCTCGCTCGGCCGGCGGGTCGGGCGGCCGGGTTGACGTTGAAGCGTAGCAAGCTGCACGAACTGTGCTCGATCGGCTCAGCTCAGTGGGGACAAATTAGGCAGGCGCAAACGGCGGACCTGGGGAACGGAGGGAGGGGCACAGCGGGGAGGCTAAGGAGCGGAACTTTCGCGGAACTTACGCCATGCGTAGGATATAGAGGATCTAAAGAACGGATATCGAGGTCTCAAAAGGGGGATCTTCAAAGCGGCACCTCCCCAAACCACCAATGTATGTGAGTGCCCCCCTCCCCCGCCCCGGGGGGGTCTACTACGAAATTCTGCGTGTGGAGGCTGAATCTTTGTATTTTATTTTAAAGTTTTAGCATAAAAATATGGGTCTGAGCATGGTTTCGATCTAGAACGGTATAAGGAATCACCCTTTATCACGGTTCATCGTGTGTGTGGACATCACTAGCGGTATGTCGTATAATTGGGCAGAGCTTAGCGTGACCGCTCGCTCAAAACACCCAATCAACTCAAACTAAATCACGCTCCTCGGACATGACTTGTCGGAGACTGGCAGGACCCTGGTCGCTAAACGACGATTTTTAGAAAAGTTCCAGTATAGATTTCTTGTTCATGTGGATACTCTGTTCGCTATATGGTGATTCTTTATACATGTTATTCGACATATACATTTGAGGCCAAAAGTTTACATACACCCATGGAATTTAGTGAAATTTATGCCTGTGCTAAACATGGTAAAATGTGCTATAAATACTTACATGACGAATTTGGTATCAAATGAAAAAACGTATCAAGTTCTTTCACATGATTGGAATGCCGTTGGGATTAAATTATATGGCAGTTGGAATTTTCTTTGAAGAAAAAGAGTAATATTCTTCCAAATGTGTTCTATTGTTTGTTATTGTATTTTCAAACATCGTTTCATAGAAATATATCAATGTCAAATCTATGATATATATTATATTTTCTATCATGATATGTCACCACTGAACAAAATATTGTACTCTGAAATGTTTCTGTTGAGAAGTAACTAGCACAAAAATGAAATATTTTTGTCAAGTTTTAATTTTCTAACTTTTTTGTAATTCCTCGCACCAACACATTCATGACATAAAAATATAATACGATAGGGCGAAAATTAGGTGAATTCTATTTACTTTTTTCCCACTCGATGTAGAAAAGAATTCATACAATTATAATACAATACGACAGAAGAGGGAGTGCAGTAATGAAAGGTATCCCGAACACTGCTAGGTGCTACGGAGGCTGAGCATAACAATCAAGTACTACGTTCAAATTTATTAGCTAGGTAGGAGAATACTCAGCTTGATCGTATAAACAAGTGTTTTACAACATTCATGAATACGGATCTGCTTTAGAGCGATAGTGGTTATTCCAGATAATACACCGCTCAGAAAGACGGGATACTAAAAGGATACTCACCTGGTATGAGATATAATATGCAGGCGTTGAACACGAAAATTAGAACGAGGAAGTGCGCAGAAGTGGAAGCTTTGATTGCCAACATCAATGTGCCTTGCTTTCCACAGTTACTGAGCGGTCTCTCTCTTTCATATCGTTCCTGCTCTCTTCCATTCTGTCTCTATATCGTTATCCACAGACTGAGCCATGCATAGTCCCCCCTACTCAGTTTCAATAAGTACCAGCATGGCGCATATCATTTATAGATCTCCTTACATGTTAAACTCCGTGTATAGATGGCTCTGGTTTATGCTTTCCCTATCAACAGCTCTTTCTGTCTTTCCTATATTTCTCTTTGACTTTTCTTCTTTCCTTGTTTTTTTTTTGTCCATCTGCATGTGTGCCCCTTTCTTCCTTTATCTTATCTCATTTCTCTCTCTGCCTCCCTTACTCTCACTGTCTTTGCCACTCTTTCGCCCTTCATGTGTGCCTCACTCCACCACTCTCTCTTTCTTTCGTTCGTTTTCCTTTTGCTTTTCTCTTTCTTTCTCCCTCTTTCTATCTCTTCCGCTTTCTCTCTTCTCTCTGATCTCCATCTTGCATTGCCTTTTCTCTCCACTTATCACATTATGTATTCATGATTCTCCTTCCTCTCACAATCTGTTCATTTAAGCACATTGTTCCATTATCACTCAAGGTGCCAACGTGGTAGCACGGAATATAATATTTTATTATAATTCATATCAAGATACACCCGGGCACTGCGTTGTGCTAAGGGAAGGGGGGGGGGGGGGGAAATCACTTAGTCACTTACACATTTGCGTGACTTCTTTTTATCTGTTTTTTTCTCCCTCAAATGTGTTTTTTTGTTAATCTTTGTTATGGTTATATCTGATCTTTGTATCAATTGTACTTGAATGTTACATGCTGTGATATGTTTACATAATTTGTATCACAGGGCTCCTTTGGAAAGCAGTCCTCGAGACTGAAAGAACTACCCTGTCTAAATAAAACGTGAAATAGAATAAATAAAATCATAGCAAGGGGTAAGTTGCGAGGAAACATTTTCTTTTTTTATTTCGCTATTTTGGAGGTGGGTGAAAGTACATAATGGCAGGTTTTCTGTCTGTCTGTCTGTCTCTCAGTGTGTCCACACACACATAAATCATCGTATAGCCAAGGATGTATGAAGCGTATAGCTACGCTTTATACATGCTTTGTAAAGCTATTCCGAAACGGTATAGCTATACCGTTTCGGCATAGATTTACTCCCGGGGGGGGGGGGGGGGGGCACTCAAATTATATTTTGGTTGGGGGTGTGCCTCACGAAACCCTGAAATGGGGATCTAAGGAACTGACTACAAAGGTAAAATCTGCATAAAAAATTTGGGTTCGTAGGAACCAAAAATCCGGGGCTAAAAATATACCGGCATTGTGAAAAACAGGGTCTACAGAACTGCAAAACAAATTAAAGATAGTCCGTCCCTTTTGCAAGCTTAAAATTTGAAATCGTCTATCACGATCGTAAATTGAAGAAAGTGTGATTCAAGACCATTTCTAAGAATATAGCATGTTGAAGCTTTCTGTATATGTAAAAAATTCAGCCGTTAAATTTCAAACCGACTTTTTTCGTGGTACGAAAAAAGTATTAGTCTTTGTTACAGTATCTATGTGGTTATTATGCATGTGTGAAATCCTAATTTTTTGAGTAACTACCAAACTTTGGGGATGATTCATTCCATAGAGCATTTTTTTGTCATAATGCGTTTTTTAATTTAATAAACAGATTAATCAATAAAGCAGATATTTCAACACAAACTGCTAAGAGCCTGAGGTAAAACTATTAATCAGACGTTGTTTACGTGCATTCTTTGAATTTTTCACTACGTATCAGTTTAAAATTGTGAATATAGAGCTTGCTAACACTTCTCTATATGTTTTGCCAATGTTTCGATGGTTTTGTGGTGATCTGAAAAAGGGACTAGCTGTCTTTAACAAAGTGAAAAAATGGGGTCATGGGAACTTCACATTAAGAAGTGAGGTCACTGGAACTGATTACTAAGTTTTATATGAAAATGATTGATCCCGGACGAAATATCCTCGCTGCACATGCGACGCGTTGTGTTTACGTCAGGGTTTTCTTGCAGCTCGCTCGGCCGGCGGGTCGGGCGGCCGGGTTGACGTTGAAGCGTAGCAAGCTGCACGAACTGTGCTCGATCGGCTCAGCTCAGTGGGGACAAATTAGGCAGGCGCAAACGGCGGACCTGGGGAACGGAGGGAGGGGCACAGCGGGGAGGCTAAGGAGCGGAACTTTCGCGGAACTTACGCCATGCGTAGGATATAGAGGATCTAAAGAACGGATATCGAGGTCTCAAAAGGGGGATCTTCAAAGCGGCACCTCCCCAAACCACCAATGTATGTGAGTGCCCCCCTCCCCCGCCCCGGGGGGGTCTACTACGAAATTCTGCGTGTGGAGGCTGAATCTTTGTATTTTATTTTAAAGTTTTAGCATAAAAATATGGGTCTGAGCATGGTTTCGATCTAGAACGGTATAAGGAATCACCCTTTATCACGGTTCATCGTGTGTGTGGACATCACTAGCGGTATGTCGTATAATTGGGCAGAGCTTAGCGTGACCGCTCGCTCAAAACACCCAATCAACTCAAACTAAATCACGCTCCTCGGACATGACTTGTCGGAGACTGGCAGGACCCTGGTCGCTAAACGACGATTTTTAGAAAAGTTCCAGTATAGATTTCTTGTTCATGTGGATACTCTGTTCGCTATATGGTGATTCTTTATACATGTTATTCGACATATACATTTGAGGCCAAAAGTTTACATACACCCATGGAATTTAGTGAAATTTATGCCTGTGCTAAACATGGTAAAATGTGCTATAAATACTTACATGACGAATTTGGTATCAAATGAAAAAACGTATCAAGTTCTTTCACATGATTGGAATGCCGTTGGGATTAAATTATATGGCAGTTGGAATTTTCTTTGAAGAAAAAGAGTAATATTCTTCCAAATGTGTTCTATTGTTTGTTATTGTATTTTCAAACATCGTTTCATAGAAATATATCAATGTCAAATCTATGATATATATTATATTTTCTATCATGATATGTCACCACTGAACAAAATATTGTACTCTGAAATGTTTCTGTTGAGAAGTAACTAGCACAAAAATGAAATATTTTTGTCAAGTTTTAATTTTCAATTTGTCTAAAATATGAATATTTTCTGGGAAAAATTAAACGTAAATATTTTCAGCTCTTGATAACAAATCAATGTGATGAAGGGGTATGACATACTCATTTGTTTGATATCAAATTCGTTATGATACCACAAATATTTTATAAGATACAGTAAATATTATGAAGTTTGGCAAGTGTCTACTCTTCCTTGAATTTCCTGGGTGTATGTAAACTTCTGGCCTCAACTGTAGGTATACCGTTTTGGTATGGCCATACCAGGGATGTGTTATGGAAGGATAGGAAGCAACTTTCTTTCTTTGAACCCATGTGCCAAGCCGCTAAGTTATGTGTTCTCAACAGGTGCTGTTCAGGTGGTTGAACAATTATGAGCGTGATTGTGTGGCAACGGTTTCTCAGAGAGAACAAAAGAAATGTACAGTCTCATTTCGCTTCTCCCGTTCTGTTAATGGAATTAATACTTCCATGAGCACAACAGGTATCAGCAAACACAAATAAACAAGTTTTTCAAGTAAAATATCTCTGCTTCATGCAAACACACACAAACGCCGTTAATGATAACACACAGCTTAATATATCATTTTGAGGGTGGTTGAATCTCCCAAATTTCCCAAAGTTGTCGGAAAGTGAAGAAATTGGTCAATTTTGTAAGTAATACAAATAGCTTATATGTCCGATTTTTAATGATTCCTCAATACTTTTCGAAACAAAAGCATGAGTATTAGGATCTGTCATTATCTGCCGTTAACTTCCTTATAGTTTGCAAACGAATTTGTCAAAAACAAAACGTCCACAGACAAATGGGAAATTAAAGAAATTTCTTTTCAAGTTGACATCAGCTAAATGTCGGCTCGGCACATGGAACATCAAAGCATTGTCATGATTATGGAATTCTTTTGACATGCATGAGCACGCTTTAGAACCCATACAGATGTTTGAATGTATTATGCTCGAGTCTCTACTCCTTCATAACACCTCCCTGGCCATACCATGAAATGTTTGTGTGTGGACACTGGGCCTATATCCATGTCTCTCCGTGTTTATGTGTATGAAAATATTACACACACATACACACACAGACACATACACACACACATACACACACCTCTCTCTCTCTCTCTCTCAACATCTCTCCCTCACACATATGCATACACACATACACCGACCTCCCCCCTCCCTCCTTATTCCATTTTGTTCACCACTCTCTCTATTTATCTTTCTTTTTCTTGTAGTTATTTCCATTGTTTCTTTCTATTACACGTTTGGCTCTCTCTCTCTCTCTCTCTCTCTCTCTCTCTCTCTCTCTCTCTCTCTTTCGCTCTCTCTCTCTCTCTCTCTCTCTCTCTCACGCACATACACACATATTTCTCTCTCAACCACTCTCTCTCTCTCTCACGCACATACACACATATTTCTCTCTCAACCACTCTCTCTCTCTCTCTCTCTCTGTTTCTCTCCCTCACTCTCTCTCTATCACATACATACACACACACACACACACACACACACACACACACACACACACACACACACACACACACACACACATCTCTCTCTCTCTCTCTCTCTCTCTCAATCTCTCTCCCTCACACACACGCATGCACGCCATACACCGATACACATACACGCGCTGATAACCCCCGATTGTGAAATCGGAATGCCAAAAGGGGAATTTTGAACCATTGTGGTAGTATTTTTCTTTCTTCAGAATCTTTGATTCATAAGGTGATGAGATGCGGTGGGTGGGGTGGGGGATTTTGCCATCAATGACGGCAGTTTTGCTTTCAGTACCAAGTTTGTAGCTGAATAATTAATGAAATAATTCGGCTAGTATCATTAGAAGGAATAAAGTTCACACTAGGTTTACAGGTGATAAAAGGATAGAGGAAGATAGAGCAAGGCAGTACGACTCTTTGACAGTCATTATGACCTACATGTAGTACGTACAACGAGTTAGCCATGACATGCGTTGTACTCGAGCATGGAGATCGCAGATTCCGTCTGCTCAGTACAAGGTACACTAACGTGAAGGATTTGACTGCAATAATACACGTCACGTAGCATATGCTGTATTTAGACTCCCACTGAGCATGACAAACGTAATGAACACATGAGAGCCTCTCTTTATGTTTGTGCATATTCACATAATATTTGATAATAAGCTGCAGCCTATTCGAAAAGCTCATTTGCAAAAGGGGATAGATCCATTTTTTATTTTTTTTTCCTCAATGTATAGATTTGAAGTAGCTTTATAAGTTGATTCTAAAGAAAGTTTAAATTCCCATTAAAAGTGAACAAAAATGGCAAAGAAAAAAATAACTTCGTTTGCCTCTAGCTGATGCATCGCTTTGTGGATGAGAAGGGCACAAAAAGCTGAAAGTATTTTGCTGGAAAATGTATGTCTATGAGAGATATCATCAAGATAACTCGCTTTCAAGTATAAACGAAAGAAAAACGGTCCCAGGACTGAGCCTTTATGTACACCATTCATTTCGGATAGGTCGCGTGCAGATTATATAAATCATTTGATATTAACTTCATGTGACATGTTTGTTAAGAAATTGCACTCTGTTAGCATTAATTCGATACTTATAAATACATTACATGTCATTAAGCAAAAGTTTTTGGCACATGTATAGTTTATTAAAAAGTGATTATCATTTGATCAAACAAAATGAAAACTTTCACGTAATGTGCTACATCAATTGTTTAAACAATTATACTATATACATTTGCAATAATCAACCATTATCAAAAGCATGTACCGTAAGTTTGTGAGACGTTATCAGCTAACACTAATGATTATATAAATGCAACCAGAGGTTTAGCAATGCTCAACAAAATTTAGTTTTCGTGATACAAGAAGTCTGACTAGAAAGTACATAATAAACTTTTCTTCGTTCTGAAACGTCACTAGCAATGAATACCATTCGAACTTTAGCTGAACCGTGCTATGCCAGTTGACATCGCAACGCGTCCTATTGACATGAGTGAGGTGCAGACGAATGCATGTGATATTTTCCAATGCACTCCATGCATTTCATACAGTCATATTACCAGGTAATATAATAATTCATTTATATATTCATTCAAGTTTTATTTACATTTACAGGGTAGTCTCATTCAGAGAGGCCAAGGGCCTGCTGCACAAGAGAGCCCTGGAGTTATACAAAGACATTTTGCTAAACACAATATGTAACAACATTGAAAAGAATACATAATTAAACATCATATAATGATCATGATACGATGGTATCCTATATCTCTCCTATGTACAGAGCAGCTATGGGGATTAGGATGTTTTGCTAAAAAACACAAGTGTCAGCTGCTGGGTTTGAACATTTACCCTCCTGATTGAGAGTCAGAAGAACAATCCACTTCACCACGCCACTTCCACATGCGCTTCCTTACGCGTGTGTTGGGACTTGAGTGGCCACCGACGCAATTATATTATTAGTAATAACAACTATTAATACGTTTAAGCAGGGATGTGTTATGGAATGATATGAAACAACTTTCTTTCTTTAAACCCATGCGTGGCACCGCCGAGAAAAATGTTTTCTCAGCAAGTGCTTTTCAGGTCTTTTAATAATAACAAACAGGATTGCGTAGCAACTTTTTCTCAGATAGAAAAAACGAAATGTAGAGTCTTATTTCGCGTGTCCAGTTCTGTTGGATTGCATCAATACTTTTGTGAGGAAAAGAGATATTAGCGAACAAAAATAAACAGTTTTTTTTACTAAAATATCTCAGGTGCACGCAAATGCACGCAAACTCTGTTAACGAAAATAAACAGCTTAAGATATAATTTAGATAATGATTGAATCCTACATTTGCGGAAATCTTCGGTAAGTGAAAAAATTGTTATATGTCTAAGTAAGAATATTATCTTATATCTCTGTGTGTGCATCATTCAACAATTATTTAGTAGACGACCGAGTACATGATCTTTACTGGTGTTGCCCGTAACTTTCTTGAAAATTGCACAAAAATGTGATAAGAAACATAGCTTCCAGAGACAAAACAGTGAATTAAAGATATTGCTTTCCAAGTTGACAGCAGATACATATCAGTGCCGCGCATGGGACATCAAAACATTGCAATGATTGTGGAATGCTTCTGACATTCATTAGCACGCTTTAGTATCAATACAGATGTTTGAATATATTATGCCCAAGTTGTCCCTCCTTCCTAACACATCCCTGGTTTATGCATGTACTTTCCTTTACCGCGGATCAATCTTCTTGCTCACATGATGGACAGGTGATTTACCAACATTGAATCTTACAAGCGTGATTTTCAACTTCGGACTACCGTAGAACATCGATGTGATATCTCTATTGCATCAGGCAGGTGTCACTTTTGTAAAATGTAATTTCTTTATAAATCTTCACACAGCTTATAACGATAAGATATTACGTTGAATCAACACTGTTTGTATTACAAATATAGTTGAGAAACTCGACATCACATTGCAGGTTATTGGGAACAAAATTAGAGCTTCAATATATGATTGATTGGAACGACTTAAACGTATGTAATACTAGTTAAAACTCATTGCAATCTTCATTTTATTCCTTGAAACTTATTGCAGCCTCGAAAACACGTTAAACATGTACTGTATATATATGTCAACAGTGTGGGTACATAACTACCGCATTTAATAGTATAACGCTTATAAACAAACTCCGTACTCCATGAGCGAATCATTATTATCTTCATAACAGTATATATGAATAGGACAGTGCATCTAGAAAACGGATTTCTCAATTCACAAGTTTATAGATCATAATTATTCACATTTTAAAACAAATTGAAGGTTTGTACATTTCAACAACAAATGCGTTAATTTGTGTAATTTGCCTTTGCTTCATATATATTTTCTTACATCTTAAGGTTTTGTTTCCATCGGGACGGTTGCTGACTGGGCAGGGTGGTTGTAGTACACCTGAAACGAAATCACAAGATAAATGTAAAGGGAGGCATTAATTGAATGAACTATTACATACAGAAATGTACACATAAGTTGAGCTTATATCCACACATTCCACATACATTACATATAAAAGCATTCCATACATTGCAAACGT
The DNA here is from genome assembly GCA_963669155.1 of Arbacia lixula. Lineage (NCBI taxonomy): Eukaryota > Metazoa > Echinodermata > Echinoidea > Arbacioida > Arbaciidae > Arbacia > Arbacia lixula. Next base: position 18,755,526 of record OZ022589.1, on the reverse strand, counting down.
AATGCCTTCATAATGTTAAGATCAATATAGACAGTCCACAAACATACGTATTCATAAGCGCATAGAGACATTATTATGTATGTGTGTTATGCGGTATATAAAAATGGTTTATCATAATCATTATTATAAAATCGATTACACATAAGTTGCTTTTCATAATAGGGATGTGGAGTAATGAATGGCAGACTTCGATGGGTGAGGAGGGATTGAAGCAAATGTGGAAGTAGAGGTACCAACAGGCATCCACTGACTCTGACTCACCGGCACGGTGGTTGTCGTGGTCGTTGTCGTCGTCGATATCGGTGAAGAGGCACAACAGCTGCGCAGTCCCCCGCAGCACACGGCGGCGGCTGTGATGGCGACAATGAACTCGATGGAGCAGAGGACGGCGATGAATGCGTGAATGATTTCCCCGCTCTGACGAGGTAAGAGGAGCGCAAGCAAAGTGGATTTGTCAAGACATACCGCGTTAAGGCCTGGGCGGGTATAGTATTTCTTGAGAGATTGACGTTGTCTTGCATATGACAGCGATGACAGATGTGACTGGCTCTGGTCTGGCTCTTTCTCTTTCATTTTGGTACTAGTTTTGCGATAATTTGAGATACACTCTGATTTCTTTATGAATTTTTATTTCATTAAGACAATGGTAACAATACATATTCGAAGTGCTGTTTAACTCATTGTTGACAAAAGAGTCGAAGTATCTGAATTTTGCAGAGTGGGTCTCAAATAGTTGGACAACCACGATGCTCTGCCCTGAAACTGGTAGGTATCTGCCTCAAGATACTAAAATAATTTACCACTAACAATTAGACAGTCTCCGCCAGTTCCTCCTTTTAAAAAAGAAATTCCAATTTGCGACGTGTCTTTTATTTTTTGTTCATTATGTAATTATAATCGTTTGAAATTGGGTCTTTTGTAAAGTGTGTTAATGTACTGTGTAAGATACAGATGATAATAATAAAGATACGAATGTGTTTTATTTCTGAACACATTGAATTTCAAGTATTGCGATTGAGAAGAAAATGTTTTAAACAGCAATTATTTATTTATTTAACGTTTTATTTTAATAGACGGGGCAGTCCT
>OZ022589.1:18694440-18751940 GCA_963669155.1 Arbacia lixula | reverse complement strand
GCCTATCTTTGTGAGAAAATGCACACTTTCGAAAAAAAATTGTACACAACATATGGGAGAGCACCTCGCATGTGACGTCACAAAATCAAAACTTTAAAATCAAATAACTTTCTTTTCCTTTAATCAATTTTCGTCAAACCTTCACTCATATGTTTCTTTCATTTGTCTCTTTTTAATTGAAACCAAAATAGTATCAGGGTGAACTTCCTCTTTAATTGCTCTTCTTTTCCAGCAAGTCATAGCGATAATAGTTGTCCACATACGTCTTGTCATATTATTTCCGAAAGTCTTATGACGAATCAGGCTTTCATCAACTCTTATGAGAACACGTCACGTATCATTCCATTAAAATTCTTAGCCAACTCAGGTAAAGCTTAAGAATGACTGTGGTTCATCTCGTTCTGTGGATTAACAGACTGTTTAGCCATGTCCGAAATTGAATGAAACGTTGAACAAATCTAAACCAGCATGTCTGGCGAGCTTAAAATCATTTTACAGTAGCAAATTTTCATAGTGAAGTTGCGGAATTCTATTGATCTCTCGTTATATTTAAACAAAAACAAAATTTCAAATTTAGGTATGCCTTGACTGTTAACGCCAGTTTACTTTACGATCATATTTTGAATGTCCGTGGTGAGATAGATGTCATCATATCAGTAGGCTTGCAAACTTGAAAATTACATCGCTTATTATGGTTGATGACCCTCATTTTACAGTAACGTTGTTAGATTTCATCCTGTATTATGTCATACAGTGTTGTAGATACTCACAATTCCAGTGGACTTTTTCTTACTGATGATTCCCAGAATGCCAGGTGGAACGTAGAACTAGGAAAAAAAAGTGTAATGTGAAAAATAACATGGAACAAAATTGATTGAGAATGTTATGTACGGTATGTATCATACAATAGGAACGGGCAGCTTAGTGATCTGAGCAGGGCTTAATTGACTATGCTTAAAACAAATTTGTTCTATATATTTATGTATATGATATGCAAAGTTTAACTTATTCATTATTACAGGATAATTATTATTAAGGATAAAAAAAATGCAGGGTTTTTTTTACGGCAGCATTACACGGCCCCGTAACATAAAGATTTGCGATCAGTTGCAAATTCGAAAAAAACGAATTCTGATTGGTAACTGGTCAGTCTTTTGAGCAAAGAGCGCATGTAACAATTGTGTTGATTGGCCATTGCCATTTAGCGATTGATTGCAAATCTTTATGTTACGGGGCCCAGATCATGTATCGGAGGCCATCCCTCACTGTAAACAAGCGCAATGTCGCCCTCTATGTGGAATCCGCCACTATTCACAGACTTCATCTGAATACATAAGGACTGTCGGTCAGCATCCAATTGCAATTCAATGAAGTGTCAGTGTTTGAATGTCCCAAATTGTTTTACCGATGTGTACATTGAGCCTGTAATGTTCCATAATATGCTGCTTCATGAAATATGTGTATCCAGTTTGCCAACATGACTCACTGGCAGGGAGATTCATCTCATATTCGACCAGTATTAGGGTGCGTTCATGCGACCATCGCCAGAATTATGATTTAAATCATGATTCTAAAAAACGCCAACATGAATCACGATAACGACAGAATCATCGTTCAGACGACCTTCTCTCCAATCACGTTTCTACTCGGATTCGGGCCGATCCTGTGCGCATCGCAGTGCGCAGTTTGACCCAGGAAGTATAGGTCAGCTTTTACGCGCACGTTTGCTGACTTCTAGTGGGCTGTTTGACTAGCACCGGAAATAGGCCGACCCAATGACGTCATAGAATCCTGATTCAAAACACGGTTGCGTTCAAGCGACTTTTTTTCGAACGTGATTTGGCAAAAACGCTTTTCCAAACGCCCCTGCTCCGCGTTTCATGTTTACGTTTTGAAGCACCTTTATATTCAATTTCATTTGAACGCAATCGTGATTCTGCAGAAACGCATTTTGAATCATGATTTTAATCATGATTCTAGGGGGAAAGTGTCGCATGAATCAATACCCCCTACATTGCACTATGGCACTTGTGCGTATCTCCGCTCTATATACACATTGAAACCTCATGTTGCACCCCCCCCCCCCCTCCCTGCATCGAAAGAGAACCTGCTCGTAGAGATGTCATTTTTTTTTTTACATCTAGCGAGCGCTATTTATTTACTAATGTCACTGTTGCAGTACTGGCTCCACTTACCAACAGGCTGCCCCATATGCCGTAGCTTACGAGGTCGTAGGCGTTGAATACGTAGGACAATCCGGAAAGAAAGACGATGAGGACCGCCAGGACGAGTTGGATGATGCCAGTCACGAAGCCCGCCCCTCCGTTGAACTTCTCCGACGTGCCGCTGCAGCACCCCTCCCCGCCATGCTACATGGATATGAACATGGGCTGTGTTACTTTTAAACGGATGGTCCACCTTAAAATCATTTTGGTTTCAATAAAAAGAGACACATGAAAGAGGGTTTGACGAAAATCTGTCAAAGGAAAAGAAAGTTATTTGATTTAAATACTTTGATTTTGTGACGTCACGTGCGATGTGCGCTCTCTCTCTCTCTCTCTCTCTCTCTCTCTCTCTCTCTCTCTCTCTTTCATATTTTGCGTACATTTTTTTCTCGAAAAAGTGCATTTTCTCATACAGATATTCATCCTTTTACTTGTGCATTTGATACATCGTTGGAAATACGTTTTATCACACACATACCTGTACGAAGAAAACGATTATTCCGTTGTCAAAAAAGAGTGAAAAAAAGCAAATGGTAGAATAAGTTTGAACACAACCTACATGTATGTGAGTGCACCTCACACGTGACGTCACGAAACTTAAAAATAAAAAAAAATCAAATAGCGTTCTTGTCCTTTCACCGAACTTCGTCAAACCTTCACTAATATGTTACTTCCATGCGTCTCATTTTATTGCAACCAAAATGATTTCAGGGGTAACTATTCCAGTAACCCTGGGTCACACCAAAGTAGCTCGCGAAACGTCCTTCCCCGTCCTTGATAAAACCGTAAAACGGACTGTGGTCGGGAAAGAATTCTAAAATACGTCACTTAGTCTAATTGAACATGATACGCTGATGCGTCATATATACCAATCAAAATACATTTTAATTGATACGTATGTGATGATTTAACTTGAAACGGTAAAGATTTGTTTTAAAGTGATAAATTGTATATAGTAAATAGATCCTACTGTGAATACATGTGGTAATCTCACAGAAGGTCGCATAATATTCATAACATAGATTTTCTCGTTTTTAATACCGTCTACTCAAACACTGAAATACTACATTGACAAGGGGACCACTGAAAGATTAGTTCATGCCTTTGTTATGTGTTGTATAAATTATTGTAATAGTTTCCTGTATGGCTTACCTGACACTCAGCTTCATAAGCTTCAGTTAATTCAAAATTGTGCTGCAAGGCTTGTAACAAAGACCAAAAATTATGAGTATATAACTCCCATTTTAGAAGCCTTACACTGGTTGCCTATACATAAACTAATAATATTTAAAATCCTATTGATTACTTACCAATAATTTCATGATTTAGCTCCCTATTATCTTACTGATCTCCTTACCAAAAATAAACCTGGCAGAAATCACGCCAAAAGAAAGAAGATTTTTTTTTTTTGTAGTACCCGGTATCGCTACCAATTACTATGGTAAACGTAGTTTATGTCATGCAGCACCGGCACTTTGGAACCCAATCCCAACTCACATCAAACATGCTGACACAGTGGAAAAGTTCAAATCCTCATTCAAAACCCACTTGTTCAGCAGTAATTAGTAATTGTAATAATGTATAATAGTAAATAATGTATGAATGTCTAAACACAACAAAAAAGTAAGTCCCCCCTAAGCAAAATAATATAACTTTTTATCGAAGAGGTTTTGGGCAAAATAATTTGGCAGGATTTTTTCTAATTTATTGACTAATTTATGTGCGAAAATCACATTAATTCAATTACTCATGCAGGGGTTGGCAAATTTTAAAGGCAAAAATGCCACTTTTCAAAAGTCACAAGGCTAATTTGGGGATTTTGTCATATGAATTTTTAATGAATTCATTTCTTGTGCATAATTCAAGTCCTTTTAATGTTAATCATCTATCTCTCGATGCACTAATAACTATCCCGACACTAAACCCATTGTTCTGGTCGAGTGAGCACAACAAATACTCATCCCTCTTGAGTTTGAAACTTTTATAAATCCTTTATCTTGGTGAAAAAATAAAACTCTGGATATTTTTTACAAAGATGTAACATGACCGCTTATGTAAGCATAAGAAGTCCTTTTTGTGTCATGGTTGAGTGAAAACACTTTAAAAATTGCACAAAAACTGCCAAAATGTATTGTGCAAACGGCATTAACAATTACCCTTGTGACTTTTGAAAAGTGACATTTTTGCCTTTAAAATATACCCACTCATGTATGACTAATTGGATTAATGTGATTTTCACACAGAAGTTAGTCAAGAAGTTAAAAAACAATCCTGCCAAATCATTTTGCCCAAAACTTCTTCGATGAAAAGTTATGCTATTTTGCTTAGAGAAGACTTCCTTTTTTTGTGTGTGTTTATATTTAGTAATTAGTAATAAGTCATTAGAATTTTTGTCCTAGATGCATCATTTTCTTTGTCTTCCCTCTTATTTTCCTCTTTTCTAAGCGCATAGAGACCCTGTGAAGGATATTATGCGCTATGCAAGACCAGCGCTATCATTATTATTACTTGCCATACCAGAGTACTGTGTAATGTCAGGCGTGCATTGCTTTCTGCCTCGTTTGATAATGGAAGCCATGTGACGGCAGCGCCTTCCTCATTTTTGACAAACAAAATGACATAAATTTGCGCGTCATGCGTATTTGTGGACGCCCTTTGTTCACAAACAGCAGTTTCATTGTTGACACTGTCATTCGAGCAGGTCCCATGAAATATTCTCGATGCAAACCTTTAGAAAGGGGCTTAACTCTTCATACACCATTGAGGGATTTATTGTACTGGTAATGCACACCACTTCCATATCGCAGTTTGGAGTTGAGCCCACAAGGAGTTGGAGGCCAACCCAGCTCGGTGCGCCATTCATTATGGGCATGCATGCTATATGTTAGCAGTAGAGTGACTGGTTATGTGTTATGTGTGGTAAGGAGGAAAAGGTGTAAAACGAAGGCCAGGAAGATTTGGAGAGCAAGGGAGAGACAGAAATGGAGACACACAGAGAAAAGAGAAAAAGATAAAGATAGTGGGAGACAGAGATATAGAGAAACATAGACCGGAAAGAAAGGGCGAATAAGAAGAAAAAGATTTGTCACTACTATGTTTTTGCTTATTCATTTAATCACATTTGTAGTCATATCCCCTAATACGCCAACTTGCCTGCCGAGCAACAAACGCCCCATGTGTATGTTCATTTGCGATTCGCTTCATGTCAAGCCCCAAATACCTAACTCTCATGAAAAATTATCTGGCGGCACCGCCCCAGCAACGTCCCAGCAACGTCCATGATGTGGCACCTCACAGATTACTTTTGGTAATTAGCACATACCTGGACAATGTAGTTGGTTTGTCCGGGTGGTGAAGTAACGATGACATTGCCTTGTGGCGGGTAGGTCATGACGACATTGCCTTGTGGCGGGGCGATCATGGCGGCATTGCCTTGTGGCGGGGCGGTGTGTGTGTACTGCGGCGGAGGTTGCTGCATGGTGTCGTCAGGGGTGTCGTCTGGTGACGTCACCTTAACGTACTGAAGGAAAGGGAGGGGGGGGGGGGGGGGGTCAAGGGTGGTAGAGGGATGGAGAAGAGAACAAATGGGGATAGAAGACAAGGAAGGGATCGGAATAGAGAACGGGAAGGGGAGAGGTGGATAAGTAAAATTATAAAATGGAGAAAGATAAACAGATTAGATGAAAGAAAGGAAAGACACAGGCCACAAATAAAAAGAAAAGGTCCAGCGGAAGGATATTAGACTTGAACAAAGTTCTGAGAGGAGATAACGCATTGTAATCGAGATGAAAAGTATACATTATTATCCTCGTATATACAATATGTTTTAAATATATAAAACGAATCTTTTCTATGTATTTTCGTTTATAGTTATCGCTAACCGTTGGTGTTGGTACCCGAAGTTCACATTCAACACACAATCGGTTATAAGAACAAAAAACGTACAGCACCTACGACAAACATTTACAATCTCAAATATTTGCATTGGCGGCAACTGTATTCCACACGCACCTTCACCCTGAATGCAAATGTGTGTTCCTAAAATGACCCTTTCCCTTGGCTGCGGGACACGTTCTACAAATGAATTTGAATTTGTTTTGTCATGCGTTGAACGTATATTTCTTTCAAGCGCCAGATTCTCTTATTTTTTCTCCCATAGAGTACCGAAGGGGTGTGGTCATATGAACATTCTTTCAAGACAATTGGCTCTAAACAAACTCAGTCCAGTGATAGGTTTAGCTGTCCGATATTGTCTATCGGGCTTGTGCTCGGCATTCCCAACTACAGTCCCCGTTGTGATCACCGCTGTTTGCCAGTTGTCTTGACAATAATACTCAAATGACGTCACACTTCGGTACTGTATCTTCAACCCCTCTGGCCTTTTGGACGTTTTTTTGTACCTCAGGGCTGTAAAAAATCGTTTTGATTTTTTTTATTCTATTTTTGCACATGACATGCACAAGGAAAGTATCTAAACTGAGGCATTCGTTTTATTACATTATATACGACGTGTATTCTGCTCGCTGCAGCATACTGATTAAGATTGAGTGTGGACAAACATGGCGGAATACTGTACACAGCGCCGCCTGATATTTGTTCAACTATGGAAAGTATACAAGTAGCTCAGGTCCTAAAATAGCGCTGATATTATACCCCAGCTAATGTAAGCAAACTTGCTCGAAACCTGGCAATCATCATTTTCACAATATTACAATTCCTTCCAAGTCAATACAATTTAGGGATGGGCAGGTATCAGCCATTAGACTGCAATTCCCCGTAGAAGATTTGTTAATGTTATATTCTTTCTATCCATATATGCATATCCATTTACCGATTTTTCTATATATGCTATATGAAACCTTTTTTTACCTCTCTTTTACGGTGAATTAGTTTCTTATCGGAACTATGTATATATATTTCCTAATATTCCTAATATTGGACCAATGTGGTATAGTAGCCAATGCTCGTGATTCTTGCAAAGAAATCTTAGGTTCGAGCCTGGGTCAGTGCGTGCACTCTTGGGCAAAGAGAATACTCATGTTTGTCCATCCTAACGCAGGTGAATCAGGTTAGCTGATTGCAGGGATCGGGAATCGTGTGGATAGTAGATTTTTCGACAGGATATTGTTAAGGAGGAGAAGAAACATTGGCAGGCGAGTCTAAACTGAAGGAGTAAAAAGGATGCCGCATCCGTGAGTATAACATCCATATAAAATGTGCGAGTTATGTTGCATTCGATGCCTTTTTCTCTATTTTTTTTTTGTATTAATGCAACGAAAACTACCAGAATGATCATTATCCCATATGAATAGTGTTTTTTATTTTGCTTTTGCATGACCAATGCATGTTTGCATCTTGAAACTTGACATGTAGCCAATACTGCGTAATGTCTAAACATAATACGTAGGCATACATGTCCATAGATTTAAACATTTAAACACATATGTCCTTCGTGTAAAAATGAAATCAAAGATATTTGCAGGAACTAAATGCAATGACTTGTATATAGGCCTACCCCAGTAAATACTGCATGCCAATAATGCTAACATGCGTCGAAAACTACATTGCACAAACTTTCGTCTAACACTGATTACCACTCTTAAGACTTCACTATTTGATATATTCAACACAAGCAGATACATATAATATATGGCTTTGTATACAGCATCATCCGCAGTTAGTACACGTTAGTAATCATTATTTTCACCCGACCCACCCGTACGATCATAACATTTGCAAATCCTCTTAATGCGAATTGTATTACACGCTGGCCAGCTAGCTTCAACCTCGGGCCCATGGTGAACCAATGAAGGTATAGAGGCGAAACGCTTGTGAAGAACAGAATCGGCCGTAAAAAAAGGGGGGGGAGTTACGAATTGCAGGTTCAAACAATTTTAATTATACGATGATAAAATACAAAAACAAAATGATCCCCCCGCCCCCCCACCCCCCCCCCCCCCCCCCCCCTTAGGACAATCTCGGAGAACTTAAATCATGGTTCGAAAAACAATAAATCTGCATAGAGTGGAAAATAACGGATAGAACGATTTCAAATAAACAGGCGGACAAACACAGCCAAATTTTGATATGGATATGAGCATGTATTCTTACCGAGATCACGAAGTTAAAAATATCCCACTTGGAGCCCGAAACACGGAGAAAGCCTTGTGCTTATGTTATTGCGATGTGCAGCATCTGTAGACGATGATGATGGTGCTTTTCGTGGTTGATATGAAACGCCAATGCGAAAAATCATCATTTATACCGCATATGTCACTAAGAATTGCGCATGAGCAGAACTATTGCCCAAGGGTCAATTTGTAGACGTTATCACATACCCTCATGATGTATTGATATCCTCCCCGTTCTCCTCTCTCTCTCTCTCTCTCTCTCTCTCTCTCTCTCTCTCTCTCTCTCTCTCTCTCTCTCTCTCGATCACTCTCTGTCTCTGTCTGTCCATCTTTCTCTCTCTTTCACTCTCTTCCTCTGTCTCTGTCTGCCTGCCTGTATCTCTCTCTCTTTCTGTTTCTCTCTCTCCTTCACATACAGACACAGACACACGTGTTCACGCACTCTCTCTCACGCATACTTACTCTCTCTCTCATTCTCTCTCTCTCTCTCTCTCTCTCCCTCTCATTCTCTCTCTCTCTCTCTCTCTCTCTCTCTCTCTCTCTCTCTCTCTCTCTCTCATACACACACATACACACACGCGCGCGCGCGTGTGCATTTTTTTTCTCTCTCCCTCTCTCTCTCTCTCATTCTCCGATTCTATATCCATTTAACTATTATTCGGCCTCTCTCGCAAATATTTGCCTCGGGGTACGTTGTATTGGTGTATGTACACAAACATATTTCGTCACATTGATTCCAATCTATGCAAAGAGTTTCCGGTTACTGGACTTCGTCAGTGTTGGAGTAAATGAATGCACAAATCATACACCGATAATATGTGCATACTCCTTTTCATGTGTCCATCTTATGTCATTCGTATGACTTCATCATAACTTTACAAAGTAATGAAGTAAAGATTCTTGTATGTGCTCGTATTTTCTTGATTTTGTATATTGTTTATAAAGGACCCGAAAGGATCAATTTGAGGTAGGGTTTGTTCATATCCAATATTTGTCTAACATTTACAGGTTTTGCTTCCTTTTGGACCTCATCATGTAAAATGAACTTTTTTGTTATGATTTAGGCCTGGATTGACTTTCACATTATGAGAATTGTATATCATATTTATTTTATTGATAAAATCGCTATACTTTTGGTGCCAATTTGTACCTGTGTCTTATCATTGTTGTTGTTGTTTTTTTGGTCTTGATCCTTGAATCACCATTACCACCATTTCCACCACGCCACCGCCACGATCACCGCAATCGCGACATTCAAATACCACTACCATCACCACATCACTACCACCGTCACCACAACCACCATTTCCATCATCGCCTCCATCACCACCATCACCATCGCCATCACCACCGCAATCTTTCCACCAACACATCACCACCAACATCAACGCAATCAGCCCCAACACGAATACTATATCTATCATCACCAACACCACCATCATTTTCACCTTCATCACTACCACCACCGCCGTCACCGTCACCATCATCACCATCCCTAATACAAACATCATTATCATCACCACTTACATCACCACATCACCACCAACACCACCACAATCATCCCCACCACCACAATCATCCTTACCACCACCATCATCACCACCACCACAAGCATCACTATCATCGCAATTTCCAACACCATATCACCCCCGAAACCACCATTACCACCATCACATCAAACACAACCACCACTACCATCACTAACATCATTACCAACACCATGATCACCCTTATCATTATCACTTCCACCACCACATCACCACCAACACCACCACCACAATCATTACCACCATCACCAACATCATTTCCACCACAGCTCTGACAAGCAAGTGTAACCCCCCCCCCCCCACTCGCACCAACACCCCACCCCTTCACTCTCTCTCTCTCTCTCTCTCTCTCTCTCTCTCTCTCTCTCTCTCTCTCGCTCCTAAACATCCATTTTTGTTCTAGATCTCGTTCTCTTTCGTGCGTTTTCAATAGTTTCATCCCTCCTCTTTTTTCTCACCCCCTCACCTTTATGAGATTAAAAAAAAAAAAAAATTAGGGCGGTTACGCTGAGTTGTCTACATTTATTTCAAAAATATACAAAAGCAACCTTTTCATTCAATGTCAACTTTTTCATTTCCTTCTTCTGTACCTTGTTTTTGTTCTTCTTTCTGAATGCTTCTCCTCTTCCCAACTCGCCAATACCTTTTTCGTCACGACTTCCTTCTCATCGCATGTTTTCAAGCCAATCGTTATTTAAAAGGCTATGGTTGCATCTGTGAAAGCGCGGGATACACAATAAAGAAGTGCTACCATAACATTCGCTACTTACAAACAAGTACTGAAAGGCAACTTAATGATCGATATAATTTCGCTTTGGTTAAAATTACAAATATTGAATGATAGACAAATGGTTCGGCAAAGCACAAGCTCCAATTTCACACTAGCTCTTTCAAAGGTAACCATATATCAGTCGCTCAACGACCTATCTTGATTTTGAAATTATACTCAAAATTATATGCAGCCAAAACAAATCACAATGATATAATTGCAATCATAGGGAAAGAAACATATACCAGAGGAATTTCCCGTAAAATTGATTTTTCTTTTTACCGGGATCTGTTTAAAAATATACACGTATCGTAAAATCTTTTCACTATTCTACTATGATTCGTTATTCAATTACGATTTATGTACAGTTTACGATAAGATACCAACGATATTATGAGAAATTGAAACAATCAAATGCTATTCCATTTTACAAGGCCGAAACACAATAGACAAATGATCTCCATTTGAATCACTACAGCAGCAAACCTCGAAGTAATTACTTTACGCAAATATACAATAATCCGTTTTCCAAATTATGATTACAAGTGATAAAATTATTTTTGAAAACAGCCTCTACGCGTTAACTACATATTACGTGCATCATGGTATATTCAGCTAGGTTAGGTCAACCAATGACCACGTGACAACCTGTCACCGTCAAACCTTGCGAGACTGGCGACAACCTTGCGACTTGTCTAAGCTTTGGTGGGGAGCGGCCCAGCAACTGAAACGGAAATTAGAAAACACAACGTTATGTCACTGGCTATATATGGTCATTATCTAAATATCAATCACTAGACCATTGAATATCATGTGACACGTAGATCATGAGTAATCCAGCATCTTATATCATTCCGCATCAATACATGAGGATAAAGCTTTGTCAACTTACTGAAGCAAAAAAACTGTCATATATTGATAATGACGAGCATGATGTTACAGCATATTATATCTCTTGATTAAACAAATACCTCAAAGAACTTGTTGGGTTTATTCATTTCAATCAAATTTCTGTTGATATACACTTATTCTGATTGAACAGCTTACATTCGGCTGTAAAAATTCAAGGTTTCGCACTGTGCGATCTTCTGTTCGCATGCGACCGCTATGGGCAACGGTTAGTGAATAGCAGTTACCTGCTATTATCACGATAGCACGAAAGCGAAAATGGTCCTGACTGTTAAAAGAACTCTTGGGTTTATTAATTTCGATCAAAGTTCGGTAGATATACACTTATTCTGATTGAACAGTTTACATTCAAGCTGGGCATGCCCTTTTGGGCCTTTCCAACTTCTCGGCTTCCATGAAAAAACATGAGATAATGAAATTAAATTTGCTATTAATATCTTTCAAGAGGCCCAGCTTTCCAGCTAGAAATGTGGATGCATTTAAATTTTTTCCTTCTTGTTCACGAGAATGTCACGGGTTCATTTAAAGGTACCAACAAGTTTAGGAAAAATACAATACATATACGGGCATGTTGAAGTTCGGCCCACACTTAGTGATTAAGCGCGTACCTTTTTTTTAGACAGCGGAAGATATGTATACATTTCTGCATAAAAATTATCCTGTACCCCACTAATTTATGTACTCTGTATAGCCATTTATTGATATTACATTATTAATGATATCATATTCTTTTGATCATTTGTATTGCTTTGAAAATTAAGACTATGAAAAAAATTGAAACATTTTTTGTGAAAGAAAACGAAGAAGACGAGCATGGACGTACCTGCTTCCCCGGCGGGCTGCACGGGCGGCAGTCCACCCATGGGTACGTAGGGCATCTGTAAAGAATAACCATTGTAGATTTGTAAAGATGAATTGAAACACGACTGCTTCCTGCTTTATTCTGAAAGTGCCTGGCAATATAAATTTTATAACTGGTAAACCAACCCCTTTCAAGATACTACAAGCATGACAGGTGATGAAAGACGCGCAAACATGTCGACAAAATACTCCGGTGAGAGAGGGGAGGGCTAGAGCTATTTTACATGACATAATCCCTTGTGGTCAGTGACCACCGTGAGAGTGATCTTACGTAGTTATGGCAACACTAAGCATGATTAGACGTGGTCATTGACCGCCATGTGAAAGCCTGGTCATGCATGCCCGCTGATCACAGACTACCATCCTGCTCACCATGTTGTTGTTGGTGGTGGTTGTCTGCGAACTGCCGCCGGCACAGCAGCAACGTAGCCCGCCGCAGCAGTAGGCAGCACCAACGATAGCGATGATGAACTGGACGACCAGGATGAGGCCGATCATGCTGTGAAGGACGATCGCACTCTGTAAAAAAAAAAAATGGTGATAAACGGTACAAGTTATTATCTTACTTCCAGTTCCATGCAATAATAGCCAGACGATATGTTCAAGACACTTCAAAAACTACCATCAACTAGACCTCTGTTCATGGTACACTTATGATTCATTGTAAAACGGGTTAACGATTGTATCCAATCAGAGAAGCCAAAATGCGTCACGTGAGCTATACATTCAATGTTGCGTCTGCACGAACCCATCGTGTTATGTCGATGTTGCTGCACATGGAGCCAAGCGTCTGCTGTGTAGTACGCAAAACTCCCGTGTCTACCATGATATCGGCTGAAATCGCTGGTAAATGGCGGACGATCTTAACGAAGCCAAACCTCAGCTTCTTCTGACGAGACGTCATTGAAAACTGAAATAATCGACCCATGTCTTGAAACACACAGATTTTTTTTTTTAATTCCTGCTTTCTAATTTCTCAATGGTGCAAAAATGCTATTGGCACCTGACTCGGGTGTTTTGCATCGGGAAGAATCCTTCCTATCCTCCTCCTCCTCCTCCCCCCCCCCCCCCCCCACTCCCTCGCCCCCACGTTTGCCATGTTTGCTGCATTGCCATAGCACACTCTTTTTTAATGATAATTGCTGTGTGCTATTTACGCACGATTTTTAACAAGCAGAGAGCAAAAAAACTCTAGTCATATGAACGGAAGATGTTGGAGACATTACATACAATGGTTTCTTCTTGTAATATCCAGAAAATGACAGTAACAGTAACGATATTAAGAGAGAATCAGGGAGACAGACAGACAGAGAGAGAGAGAGAGAGGGGGGGGGTAGTGTGGGGGCGGGGGGGGGGGCGAGGGAGAGAATGAAGAGAGAGAGGGGGAAGGTGAAAAGAAAGAGAATGGGCAGCGTGTACTCACCACGCGGAGATGCTCTTCACATGCAGGGTAATAATCGAAGGAATAGTCTGTGTCAGGTATCGGAGGGCAAACGGTTATCGAGTACCAGTTGCCGATCAAGCCAAGCATGACCACCAATTTCACGCCGATGGCCACCGCCAGAGAAGTCAAGATACACATCACCATATATCCCACGACCTGGGTGGAGTGGTAGGCAGATATATGAAGTATGCATTGTGTTATTCTCTGGTAATAGTAGTAGTCGTATTAGTAGTGGAAGTTGACGTTGTATTCCTTTGCTAATAGTAATAGTAATAGTAGTAGTAGTAGCAGTAGTAGTAGTAGTAGTAGTAGTAGTAGTAGTAGTAGTAGTAGTAGTAGTAGTAGTAGTTGTTGTTGTGGTAGTAGTAGTAGTAGTAGTAGTAGTAGTAGTAGTAGTAGTAGAAGTAGTAGTAGTAGTAGTAGTAGTAGTAGTAGTAGTAGTAGTAGTAGTAGTATATTCAACCAACCTAGCAAAGGTACCTTATTTGCATAAAAGGCGGTCAATAGATATTCATGTCCCTCAGAATAGTCTGTATCTGTACACTTACCACACAGCTGTTCTTCTTCTGTGAGCACGCTCCGAGGATCCCAGTCGGCACAAAGAACTACAGGGGGCGGAAGAGAGCAAGCCAGTGGTTTACGAGATATATATATTTAGATAGATTACATCTAATTGATATTTTAATTAGCTGAGTGATTGATTGGTCCATTCGTAAGCCGGATGCTTTATTGTTTCATCCATTGTTTATTCGCGTATATACTCACCATTAATAAGTATATATACATATATATATATATATATATATATATATATATATATATATATATATATATATATATATATATATATATATATATATATATATACTTCAGAAACTGTAGCAGCCGGAAGCTCTAAATAAACTTGCAATGCCCAGCTACGTCCCAGCTCCCAACACCTACATATTCTGGAGCAACCGCTTGTCACGTCGAAGTTGAGAACTATGGCACTTTTATGTAGATATATGTACATATAAACAAACAAGATACACACACGTAGACTGCAGGTTCATCGTTGAGTTATTGCTACTCAGAGTTTGTTTGTTATCCTCCGTTCTGTCTCCGTGATATCGATCACTACATACAACACAAAAATAACCTTCACAGCGTATAAACATATCTATATTAACGACCATGTGTTCGTACGATTTCTTGATTTATTTATTGACTGATAAGCCAGTTAAGGGGACGTGGAAGAAATTAAATGAAGATTTTCCTTCAATAGCGTATGTATGATATTCACAAACATGACAAAGCTGCCTATATTCCAAAAAAAGGTAAATGAGCTAGTCATTGTCGGGAATGAAGAATTGAAATATGATCCTTTCACTCTTGCCCTATATGTTAATTCAAGTACCTTGATTTTGCTATGCTTCACATTACTACATACTATGTATCTATGTAATTCAACTGTGTATTCCTGTTGTTATTTTCAAATGAAATTTACTTGTAATTTCTCTTAATTGTTATTGCTGCCGTATTTCTCATGCTGAATAAATACTTAATCATAAAAAGAGATAAAAAAAAAAACGATTTTCTTTTCTTGATTCAATTATGAATGTACTGATGTGTTCAGTACATAAGCGTTAATGTATTTACCTTTTATTTCACGTGTTCACTTTTATCATGACTGCATTCAAGGACGTAAACGTAAGGCAAGAAACATGGTCTGGCGGTAAACTACAGGAAGGATGAGTATTTATCATTTGAAGGTCAGGCAAAATCCTGCTCTATGGGCTGTGTGTGTTATTTGTGTTGTAATGAATCAATGGCACATACATACTCACCAGGATCGAAAGGACAATACCCGTGATGTAAGGCGTGGCAGGGCAGGTGCCGTCGTACATGTAGCTGTAGTACCTGTAATCACCGTAGTCACGCGACCTGGCTCCCAGTCCGATGCCGACCCCGGAGACGATGACGAGCAGGACGGCAAGGACGACCTGCGTCACCCCAAGACCCTTGCCGACCTTGTGGCGGAACCTCTCTGCTTGCCCGCTGCAGCACGACTCCTGCGGCGCAACGGGTGCATTCTGGGGATTCAAGTTTAAAGTACACGAACGTCAGTATCGAGTAGAGGGGGAGGGGGGGTAGAGGTGCGTGTGGGTTTTGTGAAAGGCCCGTTGACCTGTACACACAGAGTCCCGAAGCATCACGTCATTTGAGCATAGACAAATTGTCCAAACAACTTGTTCTAAACGATACAAGTAGAGTAAGCAGCGGTGATCACAGCGGGGACTGTAATTGGGACTGCCCGACACTATGCCGATAGACATATCGGATCATAAACCCTCACTGGAGTGTGTTTGTTGAACCAACATTATTGCCTATAAGCAGATAAGGACACCACTTCGGTACTGCTCGCGCGGTAATACATGCTCCACGATATATCAACGTAGAGGGCAGTATGGTGCTTTTCCATCTGAGCTCCACAGTCTACGCGTTTTTCCCACCACGTTTCCCTCCAGTGAGTTCTCGTCTTTCTTACGAAGACCCAAACATGCCATTTTTGCAACCAAAAAAAAAAATATACCAGTACATACAAGCTTTGTTGCAAATTGGGGCTTCGTACTTTCTTGAGCTCCACACACCTGAATCACGTATCCCTGGTGAGGATTGCCGTACACGACCTGTGGGTAGGCAACCATTGGGGGTCCCTGCTGGTCAGGGGCGTAGGTCGGAGGCGCCGTCTGCTGCTGCTGCTGCTGCTGCTGCTCCGGCTCCTCATTATTCGGGATAAGCTGCTGCTCCATCTTGAGCGTTTCTCTGAAATCAACCGGCATTGAATTTATGAGAATGAAAACATATACATGCTTATAATATTACTTCTGCTAGGAAAGTGTTGGCTTGATAATAATATTCATGATTAAGATTGTATAACGCATATTAAACACATAATTCAATTCCATGTCACTATGCGCTGAAAAGAATTAAAAGAACAGAATACATACGGAATTTATGGTGTACTTTGTTCATAGTTGTGATATCTACAAAGAACGAAACAGATATTTCATTTTTGTAAATTACTTCCAGACTGCACGTACATGTATTTATTTTAGTAGGTTTTTGGTTAACACAACACATTTATCTGATAATGTAGCTCAAAGACCAGAAGGTAAAAGCCACCGCTAAGCCTGAATTCATGTCAAATCTCTCTTGTCAAAGTTGGCCTTGAAGCCTGATTTTTATTAAACTCAAAGCAACAATCAACCCTTTGTGCATGACTTGTACCCGACAAATGGCCATTATGCGATTTACGTGTTGTATGGAATGAAGTATGGTTGTGAATGGAGTCACATAATTATACACTTGAAGAGCTCATTTGAAAAGGGGGTTAGATCCATTTTTCATCAAATTTGACTTTTTGGTGTTTCCATGCATAGATTTGATGTAGTTCTATAAGATGATACCAAAGAAAAGTTGCAACTCCCACAAAAAGGTGAACAAAAATGGCAAAGAAAAATCAATTCTTTTTCAAAAAGGGTTGGGTCAATTTTAAATTGTTTGCAAAAGGGGCTAGATCCACAAATGTAATTCTTGGAAAACAATATTTTAAAAATATGAAGACAGGTAAATTTCCTTTATACCCAATTTGATGTTCACATGGTAGGGTAGTATATCATGACAATTTAGTTTCGCATGAGAATATTGCAATATGGGAAAATAAAAAGAGGGGATTTTCTCAGAATGGTCCAAAGTGGATCTAACCCCTTTTGCAAACAAGCATGAATTCTGCAATGTATCTTGCACACACAGTCATTTTTTTGTTCTCTTTTTGTTACGATTCACAATGCATCCTGTACGCGTTTAGTTTACGTTATTTGGGGGTTTGATAAAGAAATAAGGTAAACGCCAGTGTATATCAATTCATGAAACTGTGCGAACTCAAAAGTTGGACCAAAGCAGCTTTGACCAGCTTCACAATAACATCATTGCTGACCCCCACACACTGACCCAACATGAACAACCAATACATCTAATGAAACATAAATTATAGTATATATAAATCATCATGCACCGAAACTGTATTCGCGTGTATTTACTTTAATGTACAGAAAGTTGGATTGAGACGTGTGTTTCCTATTCCAATATAGTTTTTTTTAGGAAGGGTAGATCGACACCACTGTAGTGTCGGTAAAGCCATAATTCTGTGTTATACCACAGACTGCATGCATGCGCTTACACTGTGGGTAAGGGTCAATTCGCCCTGAAATTATTTTGATTTCAATAAAAGGAGACACATGAAAGAAACATATCAAAGACGATTTGATGAGAATAGGACAAAGGAAATAAAGTTATTTAATTTTAAAGTTTTTATGTTGTCACGTCACGTGCGAGGTGCTCTCCCATAATAATGTTGTGTACAATTTTTTTTTGGAAAATTTCCATTTTTCTCAAAAGGATATTCACCATTTCAACCGTGCATTTCATATAGCATTAGACACGCTTGTTTACACACATATCGCTATGAAAAGAATGTATTCTTCCATCAAAGAACGTAGAAAATTTATGGAAAAATTAGTACACAACATATGGGAGAGCACCTCGCACGTGACGTGAAAAAATTAAAACTTGAACTTCAAATAACTTTCTTTTCCTTTGATTGATTTTCGTCAAACCTTCATTAATATGTTTCTTTCATATATCTTCTTTTACTGAAACCAACATTATTTCAGGATGACCTATCCTGGGCCACACCAAAGTAGCTCACAGAACGTCCTCCCCATCCTTGATAAAATCGTAAAGCTATCCCTTTAAGCTCATACTGTATTCTCAATTTTCAGCATATATATCACATACACGCATATTACACCACCTGACTAGTTTTTCCTCATGATTCGCTCATCATATACGACCGTCCATATACGCTTGTAGGGACCTTGAAGTGGGCACTTATGTGCTCAAAATGCGCGAGTGGGTGTGGTTATACACAGCGTGCGTACACACGCATGTGTGTGTGTGTGTGTGTGTGTGTGTGTGTGTGTGTATGTGTGTGTGTGCGAGCACAACTAAAATACTGGTATTATTTGAATAGCAATCAGCATTAATTATGTCATCATTGCTATTATAGATGTCTTAATTTATGATTAATGGTGTAATTAGTGTCATTAATCGTGCGTGAAAGCCAAACGACATCATCTGATTAAATCAAAATAAGCTATTTTCATGCACTGTTTACACACACATACACAGTACTCAAAGCCTACTATACCTAATACATGTACATGTATGTCGTCAGAATTTACATACGATAACGCTAACCATGCTAACCATTTGCGCTCGTTGTGTTGTTTCCATTTTCAATACGATTTGTTTTATTATCACTATCGTCATTGTGATTTTCGTTTTATTATCATAATAACTATTATCACCATTATTATTACTGTTTATGTTACCATGTCGTCATGAACGCATAGCGAATATTTACATAAATATTAAAAATAGGATCTTGCAGAATTAGGGAATATGTCAGTTAAAGGGAGTATACTGTCCTGGGAAGACAAAAATTTCGGCCCGAATAATGTGAGGATTTCTGATTTAATCACTATACAATTAATAATAATAATAATAATAATGGTTATTTATCTGCGCTATACACAAAAAGTATCAAAGCGCTTACAATCAGATATAAAATATAAATATATACATTAAATTGCATCAACCATTGGAGTTCTCAACTGTGCCAGATGAGGCCTGGTGGCCTCTTGCTTGCTGCTTCGTTCACCAACAATTTAAGGGACAAGCCCGGTCAGCACATTATTCACAGAAGCTCTAGTATAGCACTTGAGGCCACCAGGCCCCAGATGGGTTAGCCAAGTCAAACCAAATAGTGATAGCAAAAATCATCAAAACAAATACACATTAAATAAATGAAAATATAAAACTAGATATTTGGAAAAAGGTATGACTTGAGTTGTCGTTTGAAAGATGATATGGTCGGTGTTGTTCGGATGGAAGAGGGGAGTGTATTCCAAACTCTAGATCCAGCTATACTAAAACGTTTTTCTGCTATGGAGAGGTTTGTTCTCGGAATAACAAGTTTGGTGGTATCATTTTGGGAACGTAGATTACGAGCAGGTGTGTAATGAGCAATTGTGTTTACAAGATATGAAGGACCAGTACTGTTAATCAATTTATAAATGTACAGACAAAGTTTGAACTTGACACGTTGAGAAAAAGGGAGCCAATGGAGTTCCCTAATCAAAGGAGACGTATGTATATTGCGACCAACTGAAAACACTAAACGTGCGGCACGATTCTGAACACTCTGAAGTTTTTTCTGATCTTTAACACAAAGAACTGAAAAGAGACTGTTACAATAGTCAAGTCGAGAAAGTACAAGTGCCCTAACTGCATGATGGCAAGTTTTCTCATTGATTACTCCACATGTGGATCATAATGCGGCCAAATAACTTTCAGCAAGTTGAAATAATGGACAATACATGAATTCAAGATCACTGGCAAGAAGACTGCTCAAGATCACCTTTTAAAGGCATTTTGTCTTCTCAGTACAGTATATTCCCTTGAAAGTGTTGATGTAAACCCTAATTATGCCCGAGAAGGTATTTACCAACGTTGGCACACACACACACACACACACACACACACACACACACACACACTCACACATTTAACACACATGTATGTATACATACACACACATACCATACTTTTTTGTTCTTCCATATTCTTTATTTGATTTCATTCCCATGATAAAATAAACAATTTCACTTTATAACATACAATTACAAATACATACACGTAATATTTCTATTGATTCGATGAACACGATAAAGCATGATTAACCACTTGTATATAAATATGTACATGTGCCATATTCCTCCTGAATATATATGCAACTTATAAATCATATTCCTCTAAAATGATAACCATTATAATACTAATATACACACACATACACACACACGCACACACACACACACACACACACACACACACACACACACACACACACTGTACCATGTTATTGTATTGCAACGAACATGACATACATTGTCTTTTTATCCTCTCCAGTTTCCAAACCTAAAGATATACGTAGTATTTGACTGTAAACCTAACACGTAACCCTGACGAGCTATTCGCCCTTGTTAAGAGAAAATAATGTGTGTAGCTTACCTGTGGATGCTTTCCTAACGAAGGTGTTTACGGTATGATATGGTTTGTTGATATTCGCTTCGCGGTAGCCAGACGTGCTATGAACCCACAAGACTGGTGTACTGGAGTACCGGCCAGTATATTCTCGAGTGCGCAACGAACAATTACCAGCGATGCGACGCAATACAGACAGACACGGAATGGTACCGACGAATACTTTCGCATTGCATTCTGGTCTCGAAACGAGAAAAAAGGATATATACATGTATCTAGTCTCACATATCAGACTTTGTTATCACACGTCGAAGTGGTACACTACATCAACGACAACTAGTACCACTACTACGACGACCACAATGACAACGATGATGACTAGCACTACGTTCTACTATCCTAGCTTCTGCTGCTACAACTACTACTACTACTACTACTACTACTACGACTACTACTTTACTACTGCTACCACTATTACTCATTATATATCGCACAATTACTACTAATACACTTACGATACATAATACTGTTTGGTTATGTTGCTCACAGCTTAGATAATACTCGTATATGTTAAGATAAAACATCAGTTTATTACTGTTTAAATCATTGTGTAGGTTAAACGGCAAATTCAGGTCTGCAAACCAAACCAAATTTTGACAATTGTAATTACGTCATTGGACTGAAATACATATTACGAAATGAATATCATAATTGACATTTTCTTCTGAAAGCATATACAATGTACCGATAAACTGTTTCTCACGTTATAATTCTACAGACTTTCGTTCTACAACCGCGTGCTTTTTCTTTAGTGGTTCATCTTGTATCGACCATTCGAGTATTGATGGGTATATCACACTTCAGAGCAAGATATGTATTAATATCTGGCTGCACGACGCCGCACATTATCACGCAGAAGGAAGTACTTTTTTTTTTAATTCGTGACGTGGGAGCTGTATTATGCTGATGCTACGTCAATACGCCACTATTGTGCGTGTCTGGTCGTACCATGTAAACAAACGATTTCCTTGCTGCGCAGTCGTATTTATGTTAATATCGAAATGCAAACATTGAACTGGGTACAAACGACTGTCAAATGCTTAAAGGGAAGAATATGAATAATCACTCAATGGAATCTTATGTACCATGGCGAAACATGTACTCAGATAGCAACGTGACATTGGGACAGTGTTGGGCCAATGGCACTCGAGAGATCGGACCAACGTCAAAAGCTGACGTTGGGCCCACGTTAACATTGTCCCAACATCAGGTTTGAGACTTCGGGCCAACATTGTTTTTCATTCATCGGGCCAACGTCAAAAGCTGACGTTGGTTGGACGTTGGATGTTGGTTAGCTGAATAACCCTAACCCTAACTCCTACTGTAACCATAAACAAAGAATTATGTTCTTTGAAGGAACGCAATAAATAGACCGTGTTTAATTGAAGTGAGGGCAAATCGTTATGATTACAATTAGCTAAGTATCCAACCCTAAGCAGTAACATTTATCCGTACCGTCACCCTAACTCTAACCCTAGCACTAACGACATGTTATTTAGGTATTCACTTCCGCGTATGAAAACAGAAGGAAGACGTGAAAGAGGTTTCATACGAGGTGCCAAACAAGAACGATTGGCTTCAGGAAACTGGTCGGAGACTGGCGTGAGTGAGAAAGAACGCGATTGGTCGCTTTTAACTGTTTATGCACCATTTAGGCATTGTAATGATCCACACGAATCCCATAGAGCATAAAGAAGAAAAACTTCAAAGACAAGGTAGCCCTTGAAACATAAATCATGAAACCCGACATGGGTCAAAAGTATACCCTAACAATAACGCGTATGGATTATCACAGTCATTGCTTCCCTAACATTTTCAGGAACGGTAGAAGCTATCCTTGTGTACATTTGAAACGTAACGATCATATTCAACATTTACAGTCCAGCGATGCGTTGGTTGTAGTCCACACATGTAGGCTGGGTTACAGGAACCGCGAAGGTTTTGAACGACCTGTCCAAAACCTACTAGAAATCTTTAAATGAATATGATTTTCTCAAAATCAGCTTTCACTTCTGAATATTGTGTATTTCCTTCCATTTTCCTTTGTTTTGACCCACTCTTTTTGTCTCGCAAAAGAGCTAGCGTGCCCAAATGTTTTCTGCCCGAACATTTGGAGAATTTGTGATTTAATCACTAATTACTCCAAATTTAGATCATTTAAGGGCAAATAACTTTCAGCAAGTTTATAGAATGGTCACGAATTTAAGACCATTGGCAAGAAGATTGCTCACCTTCACCCTTTTGAAGGCTTTTTGTCTTTCCAGTACAGTATATTCCCTTTAAGCAAATAAAATGTTGATTTTCTTTCCCTACCAGTAAATTGCAGGTGCCTTTAACTCTGCTGCGGAGAAACCCAGGAATAAGTGCTACTAACAAAAGCCCTTCCCTTCGTTTCTGTTTGCTTCTAGTATGAGGTATAACTCGCGTGATGAACCACTAACAAAGAAGTGCTCTTTCGGTTCCCATGGGGTACATGCATTATGATTAGCATGATTAGTGTGAATGCAGTATATCGCCTCAGTCTGGTCGCCTGAGTTATGATTAATTTAACTTACAACCTATTTCATAATCTTAAAAACTACACTTATTGTCCATGTTTCACCTAGAGATGAGCCTAAGTTGATATTTGATTGGAAATACGTATAATCAATGTTATTGTTTCTAATATGTGTGAACTGTCATTTAATATTGTTATCATTTTTTTTTCACAAGCGAGAAAAGGATATGTATTTGTATTTCCTTTCAAGTTATCCACACTATTTTGCTCGTCTCCTAAAGTCATGCGAGTGGTAATGTTGTTGACCGTTGAGTTTATACATGTATCATGATGTATGTTGAATAGAGTTAATTTCAACTGAACGTTTAATGGTGGATAACTGTTGTTCTAATTATGTTCTCAGCCTCCATTATTGCATTGCTTTATTCAATTCATCACATTCTCCGCTTCCTATATTATATCTTCTTACTTATTCTACCCACTTCCTCGTCGATCACACTACATACTTCTAGTTCCTTCCACTTCCATCATCACCACTCGTTTCGCAGAACAAAACAGGACAGTTAATCACAGGCTCAAACCACACGACAGTCGAATCAACCAAATTATACACATTTGTTTCTACAGTATTTATTTACAAACCTGTCAATCCAACACGTTGTTAGTACGTTCATGCCAGTAGATGAATAAGATACAAGCGAAGTAACTGAAATAGATATATTCGTAAAAAATATCATCACTATTTAAATATTTACATATCAACACAATATTAACAAAAACTGATCAACCAATGCTAATTCATTGATAGAACACCCCTGGACGGTAATTCAGCCTTGTACTTGCAGATCCTTGCATTTACAACATTACTTTGAACATCGTAATGTAAGCCACTCGATCAGATTGATATGTGATAATGCAGAAAATGCATTACAGAGGTAGTTACTAACTTACCAATGCTTTTCTGAATTGTCACACTAAACAATCAGTACGAACCTCTATTTCATGTGATGAAAATGGCGTGTTAAAATCTTTGCGTTTGAAACCTATATAATTCATTTAGATCCCGTGACTGTGATCTGGATAACCAGTCTCGTTATCCCCTTTCTAAGATTCCTGCCTGCCGTGTATGTATGCCAAGAGGTTTGCGCACACAGATTGTTAATTTCAGAATTTACCATTCGCGTGATCTCAACATTGTCTCATGTCCTTCATGATTATACAGTTCACAATGCCCCTTTGGTTACGATGTATCATGAGTAATCATGAAAAGGACTGACCTTTTCTCTCCTAAAATGCTTGAGAAGTTCTGATGAGAGTATTTAAAGATTGTGAAGTGAGATTAGAAAAGGGAGAAGCGTAGACAGCAAAGCGAATACACTTCTGGCGATGGATAGGTCCGAAAATCTAGAAACAACTCTTCTTCGTGTTTAAATTTCTAAATAGTATTTTGCTCGGTACTCAAAATGTTATTTTCTTTTTTCATTCTCTGGGCCGAATAAAGTTGACTAGGGCGACGAAGCGATACCAATATTTCATGTACAGGACTGCATACAACGTAGAAATATGTTTGCTAAAGTTACCAGTCGAAAATGTCCTTCGTTGGAATGCGGTATTACACGCTACCAAAAATGAATCACAAGATGGAAGCCGTTGATTGGTTGTGGTGCGCTATTAGTTCAATATTTGTATTCAGTGGTGGTCCCTTTGTATAGTATGTCTGTGGGTGGTCCCTTGTGCTCGTTGCTTCGGCCTCCTGTTTGGTCGAACGAGTTGCCTAGTAATAACCCGCGGGCCTAGGCGCTGGTTGAATACCTGGAAGAGCAACAACAAAACTTGATTTATTCATTATGTAGGACTCTCTCTCTCTCTCTCTCTCTCTCTCTCTCTCTCTCCCTCTCTTATCAACGGCGTACTATTTTTCTCTTAATATTCTGTTTTTCATCACTGTTTATACGTCTTTGACAAGATACTTCTGTGACTGTTCTTTGAAAGTCCAGTGGTTTGTTGCCTAACCCGTTGTTAGGCGTATTAAATTGATAAAGAAAGTGAACAATTACACATTTCATCATCGTCTTCGTCACCTCCTTCTTATTTTTGTATCCTTGAACTGTTCCATTTTGGTCTCTTTATCTGTTCCTTATTATAAATCGTCCTTCTCCTTACCATTAGTATTGATAGTAGTCTATTGGAATATATCCTTTTTCTCGTGGTCATATGCTTGCTTCCTTCTTGTATTCTTTTTGTTTCTATTAATCATTGATACACACAACTCCCATCAAGCAGCAGTTTATCTGGCAAACAAAGAGCTAACTCTTTATACTCTTGGACCACAGTTTCTTTAGCAATCAATGATCGAATACGCGTCAGAGTTACGAGAGTTCTGTTATATGACAAGGGGGTGTTTCACCAAGCTGTTCGTAAGTTACGAGCGATTTTACGAACGACTGGTGATCCCTTCTTGTGCTAAATGCGATACCACACTTTTTTCATTGAGTATCTGATTTAGCACAAGAAGGGATCACCAGTCGTTCGTAAAGTCGTTCGTAGGTTACGAACAACTTAGTGAAACACCACCCAGGGGCAGCCGAACCAGCGTGTACCGTACCTCCATATGCGTTCCCTCCGGTTGGTATGGGCGTGGCATGAGTCATTGGAACCCCGGTATGAACCACCTGAAGACAAGATAGAAGGACATTACCAGGATGGTGAAAGGTTATGCAAACATATACATGTAAACAACAGAAGATCCGTAATATGATGTTAAAGGGTTACTTAATCAGAAAAATAAGTTCCCATTAATCTACGTAAAATTATCCACTGAAAACGAATTTTACATTTCCTTGCCACATTGAAATCTCATTATGACGAAAATTTGAAGAAAAAAAAACACCTCCAAGTGACGTCAGAAAAGTCAGTGCCGAGTCGAATGCATACAAAATGTGATAAAAGACTCCGCTGTTAAAAGGTTACTAAATTAGAAATATGTACCCACTAATCTATATCTATATACGCACATAATTATAATACAATACAATATAATACAATACAATACAATACAATACAATATAACAATACAATACAATATTTATAGTAGTAGTAGAAGTATAGTAGTAGTAGTAGTAGTAGTAGTAGTAGTAGTAGTAGTAGTAGTAGTAGTAGTAGTAGAAGTAGTAGTAGTAGTAGTAGTAGTAGTAGAAGTAGTAGTAGTAGTAGTAGTAGTAGAAGAAGAAGAAGAAGAAGAAGAAGAAGAAGAAGAAGAAGAAGAAGAAGAAGAAGAAGAAGAAGAAGAAGAAGAAGAAGAAGAAGTAGTACTAGTAGTAGTAGTAGTAGTAGTAGCAGTAGTAGTAGTAGTAGTAGTAGTAGTAGTAGTAGTTGTTGTAGTAGTAGTAGTGCCTATATCTTGAACAACAGGTCAGACATGGGGCCATGGACGTGCAAGTACCTACCGTAGTCGCTGAAGGCCCCACGTGCGTGTTCATCGACATGCAGCCAAGGATGGAGCCGGAGATCGAACATATGAAGACGAAAACGGCCAGCAAGGCGCACAAAGCGTGCATGATCATGACCACCTAAAAATACAACAACCGAAACAACTAGTGTTGACATTTGGAGATGTGCTGAGATCGCAACTAGAATACTCAATTATATCGAAGTTGTGTACAGACATTTGAACTAGTATCACTGGTATCCAGACGAAAATAAAGGTATTCTAACCACCCCGTTTACATACACCTGGGCGTTGAGGGCGCCTATCGCTATAGAAGACTAGAATATCTGCATATTAAAGAATCTATAGAAAACCGGTTAGTGGTCCTTTGGGTATCTTTTGAGTCCTGTATAAAGCCCAGCATTTCCGAATAAACTTCTTTCCGGGTTTTATTAAAGAAATTGATGACTTCGGGGCAGCGGTCTGTGTGCTAAGCTCGTTATTCCTAAGAACCGGTATTTAGATGGCAACCAGGGACCGGGAAGACTCTAGTAGTAGGTCTATAGCGTAATAGTAGCGACCTCGGCTTCCCATTATGAATAGCGGTTCCTCTGATTTGGTAAATTACACCTTATGGATAGCAGTTATGACTAATATCGAGCTTGACCCGTCCATCATGTCCATGTAGAACTTACTTAGCAAGTTGACAATGAAGCGAAATAGTGTTTAATTGTTAAACACTAGTATCTCTCTCCCAAGACATCTAAAACAAACAGTTTGTGCACTTTCAGTGCTGTCTGATTTATTTTGATTTGCAATCAATGACAGGAGTACTCCTTTTGATTATAAATGTGAAATATGAATAGCCCTATTTCTTTAACTTAGAAAGGGGAACGGAAAGAGGGCATGTATGTCACATGTACGTAACAGCAACACACTGAGACTAGAAACACATTTGTTATGTTTGTCTTATTCATCAAGCTTATTATTAAAATCTCAAAGAGTTGACTGCATACTGAGCTGCATTCCTTTTGGTGAGGAAAGCGGAAACAAACTCCCTTGTAATTCGAGCAAGTGTCGCTGTTGTTATTGCCGTGGCAGAGCCATCTGTACACAGAGTTTGGCCATCTCGGTTCCAATAGGTAACAACATGGCGCTTGTTGCTTTGTTAGGCAAGTAGATAAACAAAAGAATACCATGTCGTTACTTATTGAAACCGAGCTGTGTATAGATGGCTCTGTGACGTGGTACTCAGCGCTCCGTTTGACAGGATGGCTGTCACGATGAGCACAATTAAGAGAGACATTCGTACCGTGTTTAATTCGTAGATGCAGTAGATGACGTAATAGCACTCCCGGTCATACGAGAGCAAACCAGCAGCCACGCTCTCGTAGATGATCATGGCGAAAGACTCAAATGCTGTCAGAACACACATTGTTATAAAGGCAATCACCTAGGAGGGAAGCGACAAAGAGCAGGTAAAAAGGATTATACGGGTCAAAAGTTCAAAATACAATATCAATTATTGAAGCATCATTTATCTCCTATCGACCCCCCCCCCCCCCCTTCACCCTCATGCCCTTCCCATTTCTACTCCCTTTCAGGTATCCCCTCTATCCTTAGCAGTTGTTTTTCCTGGTACATGAACGTATGCAGTTACAGTTTTGACTGTTATACAAATTGCCTTAATGTGTACCCTTTATACGTTGTACACCAAACGTGTATATATAGTGTATAAATGAATAAAATACATTATTAATACTATTGTTGGCGGGGGTTAAATTCCACGATATTCGTAAAAGAGTCCAGCCTTTGACCGTAGCTTCTTTGTCCCTCACCTCCCCTCCCCCCCCCCCCCCACCACCTTATTTCCTTCTTTAAATCTTCCCATATGATATAATCATGTCATCGTATATATAGTTACATTTCTTTGCAACTTTTGTAAACAAAAATGAAATAAAAAGAAATCAGTAGCATGTTCTTGTGAGTTGTGAAAATAAATGAACTTGAAACTTGAAGAAATATCACTGGATATCATATCTTCTTCTCGCCATTGTCACCTTCAGCGTCGTCATTAACATTATCCTCTTTTCCAACACTATCATTATGATTGATATCATAAGTTTATCACCAGCATGGACGCAATTATCTTCATTTTAGTAAATATCTATCATGTCATAATGTCAATCTTTGCTGTCTCCATAACGATGATAACCCTTTCCAATGTCTTTCTCCTTCAGTATGATCACTAGTCCAGATTATGGACATTTTTAATGTGTTGACCTATCTCCGCTAGCGCTTTTCAGTTATCTCCTCTACCCCCGAAGTGCGATGACCCCACAACTTCACTCGCCCGAAAACAAGACCGGTGTAAGTCCTCATCGTTGAAGTATTAGATACAGTGGTTCGCATAATCGAAAACGTACCAGACAGTGGACTAGTAGTACTGGTACATTATCATTATTATTCCCTTATATTTGACCATCAAATCCGACAGCTAGATTGCTTAGTCCATCCCATCACCGAGTATAGTCAAGTCAACTATTAACTCACCACGCACGCGGACTTGGAAGCAGTGCACATACCAAGGAGCCCGGTTGGAACGTAAAACTGGATTTCAGTAAAAACAAAAAAAAATAAATAAATAAAATATGAGCTGTGAGGTTAACATATTACTGGGATTTTCAAAGATAAAAACGCATCATAATAATCCATTCTTATATAGCGCAATTTTACAGTTAAGTCTCAATGCGCATGCTTGCAAGATGGGAACGGGGAGGGAGAGGATAGAAGGGGGTGGGGGAGTAGGTCGGGGGGGGGGGGGAGGAGCTGTTTGGTTGCAAAAAATAATTCATTAGAAGTTATCCTATGGTATTGGCATATATCCTAAATCATTATGTGGCACACAATCACATGTTTATTTTGCATTCTGTCAACGTAATTTCAAACATTATCCTCACGATATTGACCATGAGTATGCAGAAATATATTTATACATACATTGCCATACATGAATAAGGAATGTGCGTGTGTGCGTTTTACAAGACAATCACATGTACATGTATGCCACGCAAACACATATATAAGGACAGGTACTTTGTGTCTGTGTTTCAGTACTTTTGATTGTGATTCCATTCAATACATAGTTACATAAATCATAAACAATCCCTTCATGTTGTCGTGTCGAGATCCATGAACTAGAAATAGCGTGCATGGTTAAGTCGCTGCCCGGTAAGCAGTCGATTGCAGGTTCAAATCCCGTCTGGTTCCAAGATTTTTGTCTGACTTACATGTATGTTATGACTTATGTTATGGATGTTTTACATTCAATTAAAGGATGGAGCACGCTATCTTTATGTCTAAAATTTCTTTGTAAAATCCCTTGATACAATAACGTATCCTTTAACACACACACGCACACACACACACACACACACACACACACACACACACACACACATACACACACACGCGCACACACACACACACACACACACACACATACACACACACGCGCACACACACACACACACACACACACACACACACCCATGGCCACGCTAGTTATGTAACAGCAGCGGACTCACGATGACGGCGGCAGCCAAGCTGGAGCCGATACCACCCTGGCCGTGGTAGTCGGTGACGGCCAGGGAGACGGAGATAAAGATGATCGTGAGGATGCCACAGACAAGCATGACCAGCCCAGTGGTCTTCCCTGCGGAGTCGTTGTAGCCCGGGTACTCGCCCGAGCAGCAGTCATCTGACCGATGGGTCTACATAGATACCAAGTCATAATGATAAGTGCGTTTAGATTCAGGTAATAATTAATAATAAAAAAATATCACCCTCCTCAAATTAAACAAAGGATGCATTCTTTCTCAGCATGTATTCACGACTTCCGCCTAACTGTGTAGTAACGCTTTGTTTACTCTATTCACCTGCATTTCGTGATTAGCTTTTCAATGGGTAGAATACATTCTGAATTCATTTGTTGTTGCCATAACGTATTGTTCGAAGGACGTGCATGAGATGTGCATACACGACGAAAATCGTCTATTGCAAAGGACCATAACTCGCATATTGCAATACTCCATTAAATGAATGTGAGCAGCAAGAATTTCTTGCGCATTTTATTTAGTATGTTTATCTCTTTAATCATAATCATATTTATAGAAGTAGGGTAAATTTGTCATTAATAAGAAATGCTCTTCCAAGAGGCCATGTTACAAATTGGAAAGGTGTACAAGTAAAGCCTGCGTTCCGTATTAAAACGAATTGGCATTAATGTGAATCGATCGCCGGTCCTATCCTCTAAAGTACGAAGTTAGGATTGATATCAATCGCTAGTCGAGTTCCAATCAATCACAATTTCTTATAAGACAGGATTCTAGTTTCAAGAAAATGGCCTTCACCCTTACATTACCAGTCTTTGAAAACCACACTGACTTACAGCACATTTTTATACCAGTGGTAGTGAGAGAGTTAACACTGACATTACCAGTCCTTGAAAAACCCACTGGCTTATAACACATCTTCATACCAGTGGTAGTGAGAGAGTTAACACTGACATTACCAGTCCTTGAAAACCCTACTGGCTTATAACACATCTTCATGCCAGTGGTAGTGAGAGACTTAACTCACCCGGACAATGGTCGTTCCCCCCGCCGGCGCCATAGCCGTGCCCATCACGGTCGTGTTGTTAACCATCATGTTGTTGTTATTAACCGGAGGCGGTGGGTGCTGGTATGGGCTGTAGGCAGGTTGAGTGGGCTGGGTGGGCGCCATGTACGGCGGGGCCGCCTGCCCCCCGTATTGCGGAGCCTGGGCCGCGTAGGGCGGGGGCTGCTGCTGATACATGCTGCAGCTCGTGTAATCCAAACCTGCAATCAAACAAACATTTGTTTGTTTGATCATGAAATAAGCAAACAAAATACATAAGAAAACATACAAATACAAATGATATATTCAATTACATGAACATCTGGTAACGAATATGATTGTTGCGAAACAAATACAGACATAAATATATATATGAATATTTACAAAGCCTATTTTAAACATGAAAGTAAAGTTATGTTAATTAGAAACACATTAATAACGAACAAACATGATTAAGTCCTATTTTGAACTCTTTGAACACGTATCGAAACCGAATGCGTAATGTGTTTCATGTTTTTGCATGGCGACCCATAAAAACTGAAACTAATGTTTCTTTACGGGTCGTAGAAATATATGGAAAGTCTTTATCCTCCTGCACATAATGGAAATCAACTTTTATGAATTATTCTTCCCTATAAAAAATGTTAAATGTATTTTCATATGCCCGCCATGCATTTCATCATTCCAATTTCAAGTCAGTTTATACGCACGACAGAAATAGTTATTCCAATCTAAAGAATGCATTAAACATATCAAGTCTAGCACGTTCAAGCAAATATCATACCCTATAACATTAAAAAAAAGTCCAGCTGTACAAATGTGAATGTTCGTTTCGTTTATAGGTGTTGAAATCATGTCATTTCGATAGAAGTTATTAGCTACATAGTAATCTAAGGAGGGGGCATAAGGTGAACTTGTTTTATTTTATGTGTGCAGGCACTGGTAGACCGGTTGCAACTATTTCACTATGGTAATGTCTAACATAATCTCTCGTGTGCAGCGAGTATATTATGATTGAACTGTACACTCAAATGTTATGTACAAATGATTGCTGTCTCCTCTTACCATATGGTAAGGAGATTTATTAGATTGGACTGGCTAAATGATCGAACAACTCCACTGCTTTTGTCTTGACCGCTCGATTCCAAGAACCTGTATTAGATCGAGTGCCGTGAGGTGATTGGTGTTGAGACGGGTGCGCCAGTAAACATGGACTGACGAAATCGTGTTATGATGACGGTGATGATGACGGATAAGAGCCGGATAAAGATAAATTAAAAATGGATACACCCCTTTTCTCCTCTTCTTCTGAACCTTCACTCTCTCCGGTCCCCAAATCCAGTTTTCACCATCACAGTTTTACACCTCAATGTGTCGTGTGCGATGCTTTCTACTATTTTGTTAAGTGTAGCCAGAATTGATAAAAAAAGTTGACATCATTGACATATATAGTTAACACTAAATCTTAATGAAAATAGGTCTACTGTAACGAGCCACATTCTCATGCAAATGTAGGAACGACTTCAGAATATATTTCCAGTTTTAGGGGTACACGCTTCTTTCGTTATAAGAATAAAAGTCACTCTAATCTACATGACGTTGAATATCTGAAGTAATTGACTAATGTGAATCACACGACTCACGTGAAGTATATAGATTTTGGCGTATAATCATTGCATCTAAAAGTGTCAGAAATAAAAATAAAACCATAACAAAATGATCTCATGTGTAAAACACTAAAAATACGCTTCCTGCCTTTGATATCATTAGAGCAACATTACCCATAACAAGTGAATTACTTTAATGCATGTAGTTACCAAAACTGAGCATGATTGTGTTATAATCGTTCCGTCTCTTAAAAAGGGTAGTTGGAACTACAGTAAAACAGTGTGAGAGAAAACAACAAAATAATATTTTTTACACACAAATCTTACCTTATCAGTGAGTAGATCAGTATTATATTCCAATGTACAATGGGTGTGAGGATCTAGTTTCGCACAATATTCCACAGCGTGTGTCTATGTTATGTTACGTTATAGCATTTCATCGCGAGTCAGTGCCGTACGATTGTCATGCACGACAGACTTCAAAATGGCGTATGTATCGATCGTGTTGCTGAGATCCTCCGTCAACAATCCTAAGACCAGATTGTTCCCTTGGTCCAGGGGGACAATGCATGACCCTCTCCCGTATTGTAGGTGATGACGTAATCACTGCGGTCGAGCGACCAATCAGGGGCCAGGCCCTTCCCATAGAGCGTGAACAAGAACTTTCACAACTGGACATGGCGATCGAATGAAGCTTATGACAATTTAACTGGAGGAAAGGAGTACCTGGGCCATGTTTCACCAAGATTAGCGTAACTTACCCACAGCCTTACGACTGGTAACCTGTTTTTATTTGTGCTAGATGAGCTAGATTGTGCTAGATGAGATACTCCAATTTATTTCTGGTTTAACACAGTGGAAGTTCGTACGATCCATATAAAATTTGACAAATGATAAACTCTGTAGTACAGACATCTGTGAACAACAACAATTTTAATGTCCAAAGATCAGATTCCTTTGCCTAATGGGAATCAAAATCACTGAGAAATCTGATTTGGTACCCAAGAAGAGGTCACCAGTCGTGCGTAAGATCGTGCCTAATTTACGCACATCTTGGTGAAGAATGAGAATGAATTGCATAATAAACACGGCATGTAATAGGCCTAGTCAATTATCGGTAATAAGTTCTGATTTATAACACTTTCCGTTGATCAATCCTCCCTGGGGAACATTAATTGTCAGTTTTGCCATTTGACTAGCGCTCATAATGACGAAATCTTTCTGATTAATAAATGCTTCTGCATCTTTTCATGCAGGTACCGAGGGGAGCTTGTTAGTAAATTCAAAATGTAATGCCTTATATACATATCAGAATGGTCAATATATTGATTAATCATTATCGTTATAAATTGAAATCTGGACCATGGTTATATGACCCAAAGCAGGAAAATGTAAGTTTTGGTATTTGATTCAGCCGCCAACTTCTAAAGATATTAACCCCTTTTTTCATCATTTATCGCGATATCGCTCGATATTGCGACGGTGAATGCGTTTTTCCGCACAGGATCTGATTTTTTTAGGCCATCAATTTAAAAGTGTTTGTTCCTTTGTCAGATAAAAGTCAAACAAGCGAATGTAAACTCTTTCTTAAAAAAAAAAAAAAAAGAACCAGGACAATGCAGTTGATAGCAGTTAAAAATTAAACAGTTAAACAGGTTTCTAATGGTTTTGCTAGGAACAATAATAACAATAATGATAATAAAAATAATAATGATAATAATAATAATAATAATAACAATAATAATAATAATAATAATAATAATAATAATAATAATAATAATGATAATAATAATAATAATGATAATAATAATAATAATAATGACCTTTTACAATACAGTTTCTATAAGTGCTTTACAGTGTAAAAATGAAATAAATAAAACTAGCACAACATAAAATATTCAAGTGGAGACATGTATGAAATAAAGGTGTACAACATCAACAGGTAATTAAATATCAATCGTATAACATTAAATATCAATCATGCATCGACTCAATACATGGAATAGAAGATAATCAAACATTAAGAGTTAATGAAATATCAATCATAACAAGAATGAATAAACGAAATAGCAAGAAAACTGGTCATTGCAACAGCTTACTTGTTTTGTTGAGTGAAAAGGTGGGTTTTGAGTTGTATTGTAAAGGCATCGACAGTTGCAGAATTTTGAATTTGGGCAGGGAGATCATTCCAGAGCGCAGGGGCACACACACCGAGAAAACACGATCACCACAACGGGTACGAGCGCGTTGGCCAGGTGCAAGTTGGAATCAACCAGTTGAAACCATTGGCTCAACCGAAGAGACCAACAAGTTCCAGTTGAAAGCAATATAAAAATCATTTCACCAGTTGAAACCAAAATAGCTTATTGATATGTCTACCGGTTAATTCCAGTTGAGGCTTGGTATAAAAGTTGAAATCATTATAGGCGTGACGGGTAGCTTAACTGGAGTGAAAAATTCATGCTTTAAAAAAAAAAAAGCACAGTTCGCCTAGTACCTCCTTGAATAAACTTGCAAAGCATAGGTGTTATGTTGCACATTCTGTAATATATGAAATAAGGAATGCTTCGAATTAGCCGAAATTTTGCCGAAATCGAGCATGGAGAATTGGAACATGGAATTTTGCATGGATCGTGGCTGCATATTTTGTTTTGGGAAAAAATTATCAAATTTTGTACAAATAATGATTTTTGCGAGTTAGATGCATATTTTACAAATGTATGTTTATGATAAAAAGATGGCATGAAAGGTCGAACTGTTTTTTAATATGTCGAGAAGCATAATCGAACAATGTAAAAAAGTTAATTAACTATGATGCATTGTATTGAGTATGTGAACAACTGTATCTGGCGAAACAATATACACTACTCCCAGCCATACAGGCTTTGCGTAGTCTGAGTTACCAAATAGTTCAGTAATGAGGCTCGGCAGAAGCGAGGAGGAAGGCAGGGAGCATGATCACGTGATTGTCACATGATCGCATTGCGCAAGGCTAAAGTGACAGATACGGAGACTTGTTCTACTTTGGTGGATGATTCTGGCAAGATCATGCTTACAGTTTTTACACGAGGGTTTGCTGCAGGAGCAGTGACTTCTGTAGCAGCCTATGCTATTTATTCAAGCGTGATCCAGTGGTCCGGCCAGATTGACGAAACCCGAAGCAGTGATTCGCCCAGTAGGTCCTATGTCCCATATGCTATGTTTTATGTAGTGTACATTTAACTGAATAAATGCGTAGTCTGCAA
The DNA here is from genome assembly GCA_963669155.1 of Arbacia lixula. Taxonomy (NCBI): domain Eukaryota; kingdom Metazoa; phylum Echinodermata; class Echinoidea; order Arbacioida; family Arbaciidae; genus Arbacia; species Arbacia lixula. The sequence goes on along the minus strand of OZ022589.1, from coordinate 18,715,410 downwards.
AAGGTAGCAAAGGGATCCGAAATATCTTAGTTATTCATCATTATTTGATTCTGTATATAAAACAAATGCATAGAATACTGAATAGATCTACATAAAGTAATGATGAATAACTAAGATATTTCGATCCCACGGGCATTTTTGTGAAGTTCGGTTGATTTCAATAGTGAATAAAAGCAAATATCACTGAATGAAGGATTGATGAAAATAGTTATGACCATAATAATATGAAATTTCAATATAGTGATGTCGTGTACAAGGCATGACAAGGTGCGCTCTGTAATATTGTGTTGTATAATTACATAAAATAGACTTTTTCCATTTTTAATGAAGGATTTCTTCATAGAGGTATGAGTGTAAAAAACATTTCTAATGATGTATCAAATGCACAGGTAAAATGATACAATTCCTTTTGAGAAAATTGGCATTAAAACAAAAAGTATGCACAACTTAAGCCAAGAAAACAAAGCTTTCTTATCCTTTGACAGATTTTCATCAAACACCAAATATCAAATTTTGTTGTTTTATAATCGATACCTTTTATGTACATTTGTGCATTTTTTTTTTTTTTTTAAATTACTTCCGGTAAATCTGTTCACTGTAAAGTCTGGACTTTCATAATATGTTTCTATCGATAAACCACAGTTAAGTTGAGATTCAACAGGTGCTACTCTCATGTTAAGTCACTTCTTATGTGTTTGTTCCATTCCTTTGCCATTTAGAGTCCCTCAGGAGCCAGGTGGGCGGGTCAGACCTCTTCAAGTACGGCGTCCCCGACGATGGCAGCCAGGCTCGTCTCTACGTGAACCACGCCCTGAGCTACGACCAGGCCAAACGCATCCCTGCCTGGGTGAGTGAGCATATCACCAAGGCAGATCTACAAGGTGGGGAGTAGATAAGGCTGCTAGCAACGGCTCTGATTTGACAATTTAGCCCTGTCTGTGCCACTTGAGCATTTTTGAGTTGATATTACACACAGATCCCATAGAGCAGCATTTTGTTTGGCAAACAAAGAGTGAATACAATTAATTGTGCCTTGGGTGAAGGCTATTTTCCGATCCCTGATGTCCAGACCTTTCATCAGTACAGACTTCTTATGTGAGATAACCAATTTTCAACAAACATGGTACAATGTAGTAATTTCCCTGGCAGTGTTTGGAAAAGTAAGCTCTTAACCCATTGCTTACTATTATAGTTAGGATGTCAAATAATTGCCATGAAACTGCTGTACCCAAAGAGATGTAGCTAAATAGTGTCATGTGAGGTATTTGAAGTTAATCCATAGCCTGTTGTCTACTAATCCAAATAGCTGATTGTATGGGAGTCATGCTACTTAGTATCTGAGCAGAAAAAAGTCAACCCACATACACTCCAGCTCAAAGGCATTGGCATAGGGAAAGGGAAAGGGAAGAAAGGGAAGGAGCCGCAGTTTCAAACCGCGGTATATTTCGTCCATTTTTGTCCAATGCTTTGTCTAAGGATTCAGTACATGATGCAACTTTCTTTTTCCTTTTTTTTCCGATCTCCAGGCTCAGCTAACAGGAAGCTCTCTAATTTCAAGATGGACCCCAACCTGAGTGCAGAGTTTTCCTCCATGAACAGTGACTATAAGAATAGTGGCTGGTCCAGGGGGCATATGGCACCAGCAGCTGATAACAAGTTCAGTCAGGTAGATTATGTGAGCCAGTGGTAGTATGCCAGAAAAAAAAAACCCATACCTCCCAAAACATTGACCTTTGTTATACTTTTTAAACTGTATTATGATGTATGACCTATATGCCAACCACTTATTGTAAACATAATGTATTCAGTTGTTAAACTGCAATTCATATACTTGTATGAAAGGGCTGTCAATAAACCATTATTGCATTGAATCGAATCTTGTCTGAGGGGACTAGGAGAAATAATACCTTATGGGGTTTTTTTTTCTGAAAAGCCGAGTTACGATAAACAATACACAATTATCAAAATACATGTTAGGCTGACGATAAAATATTGATGTTAATGAGTAATGACCCTTTAAAATAAGCACTTGTAATTCCAAAATAGTTGGTGTTATGAAATGCACTTACAAACAATTCCAATATTTAGGAAGAGAAAATTAAAGATAACTGGATTTTCATTAAATAGTGTCTTTGTTATTATATTATCGGAGGGAAGTTCTTAAGTGATGTATGACCTTCTATATGCCATGGTACTTAAACAACTGTATATTTCAGGCTTGCAAGTTGATACAAGGTGTAGTATTGATAGCCTTATGAAAAGCAAGCTTTCCCCCATTTTGTTATTTCAGTCAGTGTGAGCATGGTCTAACTCAGAGATATATTGGGTGACATGCTTGCTGGTAGTTAGTCGTATTGGTGCAGGAGGATCTCAGTGGGTTTTTTTAAAGTGTAAGAAGTACCAGTATTCTTCTTCTTGTTTAGGTAGAGATATTTCAAGTATGATGAGCTTAAAGAGATGGTAGCCCATTAGCTCATTTGCAAAAGTCATTAAACTCAACAAGAATCAGCAGTATACCCTAATGGAAACATGTGTGAAATCTTACACTCATAGCTTCACAAACTTTTTCAGGAAAAGTGAAAAGCTATGACAGTTAAAGTTTGAAGAACATCCTTTCACAGTGACCATGGTCTAAATTCACATACCAGGGGGATGTTTCACCAAGCTCTTTTTGAGCTAAGAATGACTTTATGCACGACTGATGACCCTTTCTTGTGCTAAATCAGACTCTCAATGATTTTGATTCCCATCAGCTGTTCTTGAAATCTGATGTTGATAAATCCAAATTCTTGTTGTTAACAAGTATCTAAACACAAATTATTTGTCAAATTTGATCAGGATTATTGTAAATTAACTCCCGCTTTGTTAAAACAGGAACAAATTGGGGTATCTGATCAAGCATAAGAAGGGGTCAGCAGTCGTGAATCAAGTCGTTGTTAGCTTAAGAACAGCTTGGTGAAACACCCCCAGCACTGTATTGCAACACTCAGTGGACCAGACAGAAGTGAGCTACTTGCCTCAATGCATCACTGTGTTGTGCGAAAAGCTGTGATGGTGCACTATTGTGTACACTACAGGTCAAAGGAATTGGCATAGGGAAAGGGAAAAGGAAGAAAGGGAAGGAGCCGTAGTTTTAAACCGTGGTATATTTTGTCCAGTTCAGCATGAAACATGATTCCTTTTAGGCTAAAGCATCATGTTTCATGCTGAACTGGACAAACTATACCACGGTTTAAAACTTCGACTCCTTCCCTTTCTTCCATTTCCCTTTCCCTATGCCAATTCCTTTGAGCTTTAGTGTATTGTGGCCTCTGATCTTTAGGCTTATAGGCTATAGAGGACCTGAACTAAACCTCCTCCAAATCTAGCAATCAGTTAAATATACGTAATTCCGCTGAAAGTCATTTCAGTTCTATCATTGGGAATGATGTTCTCATACAATATTTTTTTTTCATTTTCTTGTGTTTTTTTTTATGAAATGTTGTTTGTTTGATCTGCAAAATGGCTTCCCTGTCTCTACCCTTACCCTGACCCTAGCCCTACTCCTTACCCTACCCTACAGCATTCTCCTTCACAGCATAGCTCAATGTCTCCCTGTTCTATTTTCGTACAGGATGCCATGGATGAGACGTTCTACCTTACAAACATCCTCCCCCAGGACATAGACAACAACATGAATTTCTGGAACCTGATGGAGATCTACTGCCGAGACTTAACAGCCTCGTTTGACGAGGTGCGCGTGATCAGTGGCCCGGCCATGATGCCAAACCTGGAGGAAGAGGGCAAGCAATATGTCAAGTATGAGGTGAGTCATGGACAAATGGGACTACAGTCAAACCTGTCTTAGTGGCCACCTGTCTATAGCAGCCAACCTGTCTATAGTGGCCACTAAAATAATTCCCCCGGAGAGAGATCATGTGTCAAAGAACCTGTCTATAGCAGCCACCTGTTTATAAATGCCACAATTTTTCTTTCCCTTGGGTGGCCACTATAGACAGGTTTCACTGTACAGTCAAACCTGTCTTAGTGGCCACCTGTCTATAGCAGCCAACCTGTCTATAGTGGCCACTAAAATAATTCCCCCTGAGAGAGATCATGTGTCAAAGAACCTGTCTATAGCAGCCACCTGTCTATAAATGCCACAATTTTTGTTTCCCTTGGGTGGCCACTATAGACAGGTTTCACTGTATATCCCTCCTGAAAGTGGCCCTGCCCTTTGATTGATTAAGGGCACTGCACATTTCTACAAGAAGACTAACCTCTGAAAAAGTACTATCCAACTGCCATGCCTTCATGTCACACTTACAGAGGGCGCAGAAGGCAGATTGTATTTTTTCAAAAAGCCGAAAGTCTAAGCGTCAAGTGTCCAAGCACAAATCCATGTAAAGGCCACACCAAAATATATGCAATATTTGTTTTCAGCTGCTATTTTGCGCTTAAGCGGGCAGCCATATGGTGCGTTCAGGCAAGTCTTGTGGTGTTATGGCCGAAATGCAGCATGAATTCCTGTTGGTTGGTCAAGCCGCAAGAAAAAACAAATGAGTGTCTTATTTGTATCGTAGGTAAGGGGGATCTTCGGGAATTGTCACATTTTCCTTATAGTCTCAATGAGGGATATGAAACCAGTATCCAGTGTCTTTTGCTAGTTAGATCTGGTTTTGTGATCAAACTGTGGTGACAAGGAAAGTTGAAGAGTGCCCTCTAGTGGCTGAAATTATGAGGGCTTGTGACTACTATGAAAAAGATCAGAGGTTTTATTTTTTTTTTTAATCATTTCTATTTCGTATCTTTTTCTGCATTGTACATTAGATATGTATTGAAACTTCAATGCACCTTTCAGTATCTTCTTTGAATGTATTAATCTCTTTGATTTTGGCTTGTATTTCTGTTGATGTGGTGCAGGTGATTGGCCAGAACACAGTAGCCGCTCCCACTCACCTGTATAAAGTGATCGTCGTTGAGAACACTACTCAGACACACTCACATTCCAACACCAGCCAGACTAGGGACTCTTCCACCACCAATACCAGTGTCAGTGACAGTGCCAGTACTAGTGGTGGTGCTACCGCAGTGGGGGCCTTTCTGGTCCCCAACGCTAAGATTGACTCCTCTGAGCACGGCCTCAAGGACTATCAGGTGCCACTGGAGGTGTTGGAGCGCGCCGTGGGGATCTCCTTCCTCCCGAAACTGAACAGGAGCTCTGTGGTGGACCTGTGCTCCGTGGACCCATGCCAACTCAAGGACAAAACGCAGCTAGACCTGTTCTACATCACCAAGAGGATAGAGGGCGCTAACACGTTGCAGAGACTGGAGAAATCGTGGGCGGAGCTTAGCAAGAAGAGCATCACGCCAAGTGAGAACCTGAGGAACTTATATGTGGAGAAGAAGCGTACATTGGAAGCACAAGAGAAGGGTCAGGTATAACTTCCAGGAGCTTGGACGCAGAGAAGAGGCGTGCCTTTGAAAGGCAAGGTTGAAATGATTGAAGACTACAAACGCAAAAACCTGAGGACTGGTATGATTTTATCCCCCAAAATACATGGTAGTCAATGGCTGTATCCATATCTAGATGTATACATGTAGTGAATTACTGTAAAAGCGGTACTTTTTGCCCAAGTAAATGTTTGAGGCACAGCACATGTACAACATATACGCGGGATGATATTTTCACGCGCAAGAACTACTTGTAACTACAATACAATCCAATCTATGCATTATAGTCATCAACAAAGCCCTGGACAAAACGTTATCATGAAGATTTAATGCCACAAAAAAGGTTATGGCTGTGCAACGCATCACAGCATGCAACATGGGCAAGAGGTGAATGCCAGTACTAGTAACTCCGGAATCCCTGATAGACTTGCGCGTCTAGCCTGCTAAAGATTGCAGGATGCTTTTTAATTTGTGGTGATATTTGATTTGTGCTTGCTCTGGGTTGCGCAAAAAGTGCAAAAGGTAAATGTTGTGCAGTCTTATCGGTTCTACAGTATGTCATGGTCGAAATTTGTTAAAGTGCACTGTTGCAAAGATCTATTAGAGTCTGTTACAAGACAGAAGCACATTTTCATGTACTGTAATATGTACAGTACTGCTTTGAATAGCCATTTCCTCTTTTTGTGATAACCCATTTACTACAGGAAGCAGGTAAAAAGCGTACAGACCTCAGCTTGTTTGAACTCTGTACCTTTTCATTATATGTACTTGAATGCATGTAGGCCTACTGGTGACACCTTTTGATAACAAGGTAAAATTTCCAGTGGACACACGGTGCCATGGCAATGCTCTTGAGAAACCAGTTGTTTGATATGTCATGTTGATCGATAGTGTCCGCATGCACGGTGCACAAGTACAGTGACAGGGTAGCTTACAATAATGTTGTCTTAGGGTTAAAAAGGCACCCTTCTTGTTATTGCTGTTTAGAATTATAGACATTTTCACTCGTAGCTCAAATTTTATATTTATGTCATTAAAATACTTTTCTACTATTATGGGATTAATATCATGCTTTTTATATATTTCCTAATTATGGTATTTATAAGAAATAGTAAGAAATAGTAATAGTAATAGTCCTGTAAGCTCTGAGTCTCACCACTGATGTTCCAGAGATCGTTGCATGATAAAAATAAAAATAGATGCACCTTCTTGCCAGATCAGTGCAGTATATTGCGCAGTCTTCTCAGCCAAATAAAAGGCCTTAGTACATCAGGGGCACAGTGGAACTCATTCTGCTGGGGCAGATCTTGCAAGACTAGGTTGTGCCCACATATTTTTAAGTGCATTTTACTGCAAAATAGAAGGATTTGTTTAGTTTTTGATGATTTTTTTAGTTAGATACATGTATGAGGGGGAGGGGTGGTAACTGTTGGGACCGTTCACATGTCATGACCGGATTGCAGATTCCCATTTTATTTGATTGATACGATCATGTTGAGATGATTCTTTTTCTGGTAACCAAAAGTCAAGAGTGGAACCCATATTCATGGCACTCCATTTATTCCGGTCCACCTGTCGTGACCGGGTCCAGATTTCTATTTAATTTCAAAATACCATTCGCATTATGTGAAGACCGATCTGCGCATGCGCACCAATTGCAAAGGTAGTCAAAGCTCAGAATCATCATTTGATTCTGCAGGTGTATGTACATATGTTAGTCTGTAACAATGTGTAAAGAAAACACAGTGGACTGTCTGGTTTATCATCTGTTGTTATTAGTGGTATGAAACCACAGCTCTTCGAAATCTTCACATAATGCAAATGAAATAAAAGAGAAAGATTAAACAAAAACTTACCGATCGCTATTTTATGATAAATAGCATGAGGGATGAATGCCCGAATGGTGTTTTGAAAGAAAATTGAAAGATTGAATAAAAACTTACCATCGACAGTTTGATCGCTATTTTATGATAAATAGCATGAGGGATTGTGTGCCCTCCACTCCCACCCTGATGCAGAATTGTGACACGTATGCTTACGGCAACTTAGTGCAGGAATCTTTTCTTTTGCCTTACCAAGCTCCAAAAATTGGTGTGCATGCGCAGATCCGTCTTCACAAAATCCCTCATGCTATTTACCATAGAACAGCGATTAAACTGCAAACGGTTAGTTTTTGTGTAAGCTTTCTATTTTATTTGATTGCCATGATCGTGTTGAGATAATTCTTTTTCTGTTAACCTGAAGTCGAGTATAACCCTTGTACATGGCACTTCATTTATTACACAACCCACAGTTTTGACCACTTCTTCTCCTTACATGTATATATAGCTTTGATGGAAAAATACATCACAACTTTCTGTTGGAACACAATTTGCTTAAGCACTGTCCCATCATAGACATAAGAGTCTGTCAAATTAGCATGATGCATTAAATTGCATGTTGAAGACAGTGCAATATTCCAGCCCTGTAAGATAACCATACTGAAGAAAAAGAAGTCTGCTAGTTTGTGAATTATTGTAAGTTGTTCAGCTAAAACATAGTTGCATGATCAACATTTTATATGGCAGACAAGGGCTACGTTGCATATATGTTTTCTACCATGTATATGTAACTACATGTACCATGACAACAGGTGCAATAATGAGAGCTCATTGGCTGTTACCATGGTAGTTACCATTGGTGGTAAGGTACAATAATTGAAAACCTGTATGCAAACATGGTCAAGGTGTCCCATTCGCAAAAGTCTTGAAAATCGACAGGAATGAGAAGTATACACAAACGACAATGTCTGTGAAATCTCGCAATCTTGGCCTCATGGAAAAGTCTCAGGAAGAGTGAAAAACTATTGATGCTTACATTTGAATCGTAGCGACCGTGGTCTACATTTACATTTGTATAGCCCCAGTCAGTATGCGATGCGCCTGGCACCGCGGGCATTGCTCCCATTGAACGCATGTACTGAGCACTGTGGAGCGGACCATAGCACACAGCGGTCTTCGGTCTAGTCTACGAGAGCCAGGAGGTTTCACACGACCTGCCCCAAACCTCTTCGAAATCTAGCGCTCGCTATGATTCCGCTTAAATTCAGTTTCTAGTTCTATAATTGGGAGGGCAGTTCTTAAACAGTACTTTTTCCCCCATTTTCTGTGGTTTTCACAGAATTCTATTTTTGGCCTGCAAAATAACATTCTCCATACTGGTGTTATATGTTGTTCATATTTGGTTGTAAAGATGAAAGTGTCATATTGTTTTGACCTGTGTATTTATATTTTTTAGGATGTGTTAGATATTTTGATATATATTTTGATAAAATGTCTATCATGTAACAAGCCTGCACAAGCTTTACTTCTTCATCGTAAATTAACACATTGAAATGATAAAGGAATTTGCATTGTTGGTGCAGTTTCTGTGAAATATTGTCAAATAATGCCTCTGTAATAATTCCTTTAAATATTTAATTGGATTTCCATTTGTTGACAAATCAGGACCATTACAATTGTGTGTACATGTATTAGATAATTACACACAGCATGGACCTACTAGCAAATATGCTAGTACTGACACAAATTGCAGGTAGACGTGGAAGAGGCCGTCCACCTGTGTCTTGGACTGATGACGTGAAGACATTGGCGGAAATCGCTCCCCGAAGGTGTGTGTGTGTGTGTGTGTGGGGGGGGGGGGGGGGGAATGATGGATTTTTTGGGGGTGCTTTTTCCATGATTTCTCAATCCCGCCCATGCATGAAGAGACTGGCAAGAGGAGGGCTGATAGGTGCAATCCACTTTGGCAGAGAACAGAGTTGAGAGGCGTACTCTTATAAAGACCATAGCAGCGCTTTGTAGGACTGATGATGATGATGATGATGACGAAACAAATGAAAATCAAATAACACATTTAAAAGATTTAAAATGCTTTGTAGGACTACGTGAAGATGATGATGATGATGATGGGACTACGTGAAGATGATGAAACAAATGAAAATCAAATAACACATTTAAAGGTTTAAAATGCTTTGTAGGACTACGTGAAGATGATGGTGATGATGATGATGATGATGATGATGATGATGATGATGATGATGATGATGAAACAAATGAAAATCAAATAATATAGATAAAGGATATAAAAAGTTTTGTAGGAATACATGAAGATGATGATTATGATGATGATGACACAAATGAAAATCTAATAACACATTTAAAGGATCATTGCAAGATGAAATTTCAGAGAATTCCCCCGACCTGACATACACTTTTACGCTTTAACAATGTGTAAATACCAGCTTGATTTGAGTTCTCAATTTTTGAGCTCTGAATTTTAAGGGATAGTTCACTCGAAAGCTAAATTAATTTTACTAAAAGTTAGAAACATGAAAGAAACATATTAGTGAAGGTTTGACGAAAATCCGTCAAAGGAAAAGAAAGTTATTTTTTTTTTTTTTTTTTTTTTTTACTTTGTGACGTTACGTGCGAGTTGCTCTTCCTTATGTTATGTGTTATAACATTCCTGCAATTGCTCTTTTCTGTTTTGATGAAGGAATATATTTTTTTCATGGAGGATTGCCTGCAAAGCATGTTTCTTATGTTTCAAATGTACAGGTAAAATGATGCTTATCCTTTCGATAAAATTGACATTTTCAAAAAAATTGTACACAACATACAGGAGAGCAACTCACACGCGACGTCACAAAATCAAAACTTGAACAGATCATAACTTCCTTATCCTTTGACGGATTCTGATTAATCCTTCCTTACTATCTTTCTTTCGTATTTCTGCTTTTAATGAAACCAACTTAATTTCAGGGATGACTATCCCTTTCAATGTCGCATGTTTCTTCTAGTTGAGATTATCTGGGGGCGCTCGCTCTACCTAGTAAGAAATGCAGTTCACAGGCCATAGTATACTCAACAATTCCACTTGTTCGTAAGCTCCGAGTGACTTAAAGCACAACTTGTAACCCTTTCTTATGCTACTGAGTTACACTATACTCCTATTTGTTCCTGTTTTTTTTAGTTAATTTCCAACTGTCCTAATGAAATTTAACAAATCATACACGTATTCAGACACTTATTAACGATAAGAATTTTCATTTAAGGTCATATTTCAGCTTAAGCTGATGGGAATCGTATCATTTGGGAATCTGATTTAGCACAATAAAGGGACACCAGGCATGCGTTATGTCGTGCATAGCTTAGGAACAGCTTGGTGAAACACCCCCTGGTCTATTAGCTTCGTGGGGTGACTTCCCCGTTTCCATAGCGATACGCACAACACAGCGCGGGAATCGATAATTGCCGATATGATATTTACTACGCCTGCATTATTGATAGCAACGTGCGGTATCTAGGTCACCAGAGACCTTGACTTCGACGTAGTTTCACGAGCAGCCTTCTTTTTGATCATTCATGTGTACTAATAATACCTATGATAGACTCTGGACACCCACCGCGCCCACGCTAACGCAACCAACACCAGCCCGTATGGCTGCACGCAGGTGCATTACATCCCCATACACCTATGTTTTAAAAATGAAGAATAAAAACAAATCATAACAAATATGTAATTATAGTAAGGCTATCCACATTTTGGTCACGTGTAGCTTATTTGTGCATCCTTGTCTCATGAAGATTTGATGGGCAAGCGTGATTTGTTGAAAAAAAATCAGGCGACCAGCTAATTTGTTCAAAATTGTAGGCGTTTGTGCTACGTCATGAAGTCCCCATGAATTTATTCAGCCCTGTCTCTGCACAACCACTGCACTGCTTTGGATCAATAATAATCACTCTACTCTTTATGCTAAAAAATGTTCCCCTGATTTTATATCAATATTTTGTAAATGATGATATTATCTTTGGTAAGCTTTTAGGGACCTTCCCAAATCGCATTACAGGTAAACGGCCTAATGTAACGTATGCAATACGAGCACCATCTCTCGACACGTTGTGAGTGTGTATGCCATATTGCGGTTTAGTCGAAGATCACACATTGTAATTGGAAATCAATTTAATCAAAGAAACCTAGATATCAGCCAAGCTTTGGCAAGACTAAGCGATATAATGGCCATCCACTTCGTGGACAACGGCTGGAGGGACGGGCACCCTGAGACGAGTTTTAAGAGTGACCCCACACATATAATGAAGATGGCAACGTCTTGTATGTAATCCCTTAGTCCTTGAATGTCCATTGATATGAGCATGTTATGATGTTTAATTCACATTTCGATACAGTTTCCTTCCCCCGTGTAACCCACCACTCACAAGGTCGCTGAGCCCTGCAACAATATACCATTTTCGTTATGTATGCAAATTTAATGTACGTCGTTCAAACAATACATTAGGAATAGGAACACCGAAGCTTGTCCGAGGTCTGTCCCAACAGCAACAACTAGTAGATTCAGGGTGCATTCCACTCATTGAACTGAATCAGGAAATAAAGGTGAATGTCATAACGCGTTATTATGCATTAAGGGTTAAAGTTGTGAATACTCCACGAAAACGGCTTTTATTTACTAACTATATTGGAGCTGGTTTGTGAAAGACTTCCCTTGAATACGCGGGTAGTAATTTTTTGTGGAAGACAAAAGCAATCCACTTGAGATGTACACGCAATTATATAAAAAAAAAAAAAAAAAAAACCAGAAACAATATGCACCAAGAGTAATCCTTGGTCAATTTGAACTTTTCCAGAGGTACCATATTAATTTGACTGTTTTTCGTGCGCATTGCATATGATTAGCGGATACAAAATCTAACTGAATAAGAAGGACCTTGAATATGCTAAGCGTTGTGGCGTCGTGTGTAATCATATTAAGCGATTACAAAAAAATCGGCCTTGGCAAGAGTGTCGTTTTGTTTCATTTAATTCCATTTCATATAATCAAACATGGCTTCAAAACAGTGGCTTTTATAGTGTCCTAGGCGTAAATCAGCATATATCCTGATAGACACACGTCTGTAAAAGCCCTCGAGTTACCCATACACACTTATTTTATATATTCATTAACTATTTATAGAATTATAGTTTGTCCTTAAAATCAACAAGATGAGAATATTAATAATTGATATAAATCCCGATAAAATATAAAATGCGAGCAGCCATTCAGATGGAGATGCGTTCCGTAATTAGCGCTGAAATATGTATTTTTTTATCAAACCATAAATAAGTTGGATCATGCCGACTAGATGCGATGTGATATCTCCATCAATGCATTGCCATGGTGATATTGACAAATTTGTCTCTGACCTTGTGTCCTCCCAGCTATTCTCCTCTCACCGCTTCCTGCCTGCACAATGCAATGCCGCCATTCCTGCACTGCATTGCCTTTCATTTACTAATCAGATGTAAACAGTGTATATGTTTATATATATATATATATATATAGAGAGACTAGAGAGAGAGAGAGAGAGAGAGACAGAGAGACAGAAATTCGCGACGAGGGGCATGTGGCGAATTGTAGATAAATTGACTGAATGATTGCTGTAAAGAAGGTAGCGGAGGGGAAATCGGAAATGAGAGAGAGAAAAAAAAAAAAACATGATAGCTAGCTACCGACCAACAATATGACTGAAAGGGAATAAATGGTGACTTTTAATATGTCTTCTAAATTATCATGATAGTCTTCCATGTATAATATGAATGAAATGATTGTATAAATCTTTGTGTGCCATAGCTGATTTTTTTTTCACAATCAATACACACAATTCCCATTGAATAGCAATTTATCTGGCACACAAAGTGATGCATGCATGATAAGCCCCACTGAGAGCACTTTCAGAGACTAGGCGCGATTAAAAAAATGAAGAAAAAAAAAATTATCACTACCCCTCCCCCCCCCCCCCCATCCACTCGCCTTGTGGAGACTGGGCGTGATTTGAAAAATTCAGCTCAACCCCCCCCCCCCCCCCCCCCTTGAAAAATCCTGCATCTGCGCCTGATCAAGAGGATAGACAAATACACAGAAAGTAGAATATAAAGAGAGAGAAACAAAAGGAATTGGGAATGTGTATTTGGAGTTCGAAATCATGTTCTTGTGGTAGCATAAATAGAATATGAGTTACAAATTTGAGTTTCATTTACAACAGGCCTTGAGGCTGAAAAGTGTATGCACTGCTAAGTGTTTTTATTAAGCAAATACCTTTTTATTTGAAGGACTTTGAAGGACTTGTGCTTCTCTTGTCATAATGCAAAACCTTCCTTGGTACAACACTACATGTCTGGTGAAGACTGACGACTGCAAGTGAACAAATATTGGCAGCATACAGCACGATGGTACAATCACACCGGGATTTGCATGACGTAAAGATGCAGAAAATCAGTGCAATACACCGGTCAGTGCGGTGAATTTCTGAGTACATTCGGACAAGTAATAACAAAGTTACTGCCGTTTGAGGCATCATAATCACTTTACCTAATGGGATTGAATCCATTAGCATGTCTCTCTATAGCAAGTAGGCAATGTATAGAGTGATTTCATGTTTATAATTTCTTTACACATATATCCACATCGATCCCTATACATTAAGACGTGGACACAGCCGATGGCACAGCACGCATAGTTTGATACTGTTGGTAGACCATCGGTATGTTTCACCTAGCTGTTCTTAAGAACGACTTTACGAACGACTGGTTACCCTTGCTGTGCTAAATCAGATACCCTAATTTGTTCCTGTTTTAACATAATGGGAGTCAATTTCCCACAATTCTAATTAAATTTGATAAATCATTAACTATGTATTCAGATACTTGTTGATAACAAGAATTTTGATTTATTAAGATCAGATTTCAACTTAAGCTGACCATGGGAATCAAAATCATTTAGAATCTCATTTAGCACAAGAAGGGTTAACCAGTCGTGCGTTAAGTCGTTCTTGGCTTAAACACAGCTTGGTGAAACCAGAGAGGTGTAAGGAATGGAGTCAGCACGAAGTGTAATTTATTCCTACAGCGGTCGCGTGCATTGAGATCACAATGGAATATTTGACGCGTTTGGCTCTTTGATCGAGGGAGATCCGCCGCCAAACAAGCATGACAAAATGTAGGATGCATTTTGAGGAATATATATTCTGTATGCGCAGAAGATTTCAGAAACACTTCATGAGCTGAAGTGCATGTGCAGTAGTATTACATCTTATAAAGATACGATTCTGTGAATTTCAGATTATATTGTTGCTTCGTTTTTGTGATAAAATGAGAATACTGTAGAAAACATGCCAGAGAAATGCCTCCATATCGCACATTTCCGAATCATATTTCCTTAAAAATATCTTGTAAATCGTTTATTGAGTGTTTAATCTTTCATGGAAACAATCTCAATTTCGTGTGCGGAGGTGTCCGGAAAAGTTACGGACCAAATTCTTTCTACAATTTTTTTCAAAATTTCCCTTCGCTCACCCCCAAACTAATTCACAGTGTGTGTAAATAGATCAGCTACGAGCTCCCAGCGAAGGCTGAACGGCTGACACACTTCTCAAAACAGATTTTCTTTTGTTATTCAGAGGAAGGCACTACCTAATTAGAAATACAGCTAATTGTTTAAAACACCTGAATGTCTTGAATTGTTATGAGGCGGCGGACCTCATAGATCAAAGGAAATATATCCGAGCGCAGTCCATCCATGATAGGTCCATGGTGAAACACCCATCACTATACAGATAACATAATTATACTAGTAACGTCCATGTGTGTTTCCGCTCACGGTTCAAGTTTGGCCAACAAAGTATTTAGTGTTTTCATGAGATAACTTAAACATTGACGTTTAACCATACAATACAAGATATGGGTCTATCGATATGTGCTATCGATGAGTTGGTTATTCTTTTCCTTTTGAGACAACACAGCGTTGCCCATTGGTCAGTTGGTAACCGTAACTGTAACCTCTCAGATTTTAGTCAAAATTTTACCGAATTTATCCAAATTTTCTACATTTTTCTGACTGCAATTTGATTTTGGTGCGGCCTGCTGCTCCATTAATGGTATTCAGACACGTTTTCTCTTCGAATAATGTTACAAATTGGTGTTGGCTGCATACATCAATTAACCAATAACCAATTACAAATGTTGTTTCATAATGTGATAGATATACATCATAAAAAGGCAAAGCAGTCCCATGAATTCCGGTTGGAAGGTGCCAGTTTAACGCCATAGCCACCCAGTGCTTGCGTCTATTATGTGTTAACAGTGTGGTTCAGGCCTGTTCGTCCTTTTGTTATCGTTCTATATAGTCATGATCGATCGAACGATGCGCATTGTCATGGACGTACTGTTCAAGCGCAGTCGCTAGGCAACAATAAACTGACTGCTCGAACAAGCTTCAACAAATTAGGTCACCTATCTAGAGTATGAATTGTTACCTTCTGCTTACATGTCCCCCAGCACTCCACATTATAATTACCCCCTGTGCAGTTCCATGGATTTTAGCGTCAGTCCGTTGCCAAGCTCATTGACATTCACGATTAATTAATAGGAAAGGATGTGTTGAAATTGACAGCACTCCTTGTTAAAAAATTGCTCTCTGCATAGTATTGTGCATCACATTTGACATCATATGAAAGAGATTTTGTTTGGCATTAATCTGAAGGTCTAAAAACTTAATCTGACTGCCATTCCGTTACCATGAAACTACCCCCCCCCCCCCCTCCCCGCCCCACTGTTCCCGAATCCCATTCAGCAGATTTCAGGTTGAAGAGGCATACGTACGCTATTCAGGAACCACAATTTGAAATTTCAAATTGGACAATAAAATGCAGTATCAATATATAAAGGACTACGTTTCGAAAATGCGCTTGATATTCATAATGACTTTGCGTATCATTATGGCCATTGCAATCTAACGCAATGCGTAAGTCAGACAGAGTAAAGGTGAAGGTTGGATTGATATTTAGATCATACCACATGATAGGATGAACCAACAATTACAGGTGACTGGAATTATAGTAGTCATGGCAGTGATGAAAGAAGTAGGACCCGTGTTCATGTCGTAACGATTCTATCGTCATCTCGGTCCCCAGGAGTGTTTAATATTTACGAGTGTATTATGTTCAGACGATTTTGATATCAATGGGGAATACGAGTTGTTATCTCGGCAGAACAGCTCTACTTATGATTTTCTGTGCCATGGCGAACATAGCATACTATGCTTACAGTATATACAAACAACCTATTGGAACAGAATCAATATCAGCACATCCACAAAGTCGAGGTTAATTCACAATATCCACTATCCAAAATAAAATCCCTGCATTCGTTTAGAATATAACGTAAAACACATATCGTAAAAATTAATGTTTGACTGTAGATGTACATAAAAAAGGCTCCTCTTTCTAATCTTAGAACAGGGTGATTTTCTCCTCCTTAGTCGCAGTTGGAAAGAAAGACCTCAATACAAACTGTTCATTCACGCTGTTTTCCATCAAATACTCGTTCAGTCTTTTATAAACGATTGATTGGTAAGACTGAAACGATTCGATGCTTTCCTTCGAGACGATCTTCCTTCTTTTTATACACACTGGCAACTTGAATCATTTAAAAAAAGATCCGGGACAACCCTACTTAAAGGGAGAGATTACATATATGAAAGGCGTTCTGTTAATACAATAGATAATCTCCTTTATAAACTTTTTATTAATATAACCGTCATAAACCATGCGCAAAATTCGGATCTACAATAATGCAGCGCTGTCCCCCACAGTAGTAGCAAAGGGCGACGCCCACACATTAAGGCAATTATCCAATCAGAACAGAGCAGTACTTATGTGGATTCTCCTTACGCTGAAACGCGGGTCAAAGAAAAAGCGAAACCATTGACTTTACAGGAAACACAATAATCAGTCCTCAGTTCATAGCAACGACGCTGCGTATTCAACTTATCGCTGCATCGCGCCATCCGTCCTTCGCCGACCGAACACGTCTGATCTACAAGGCATCACCCTCCGTTCTCTGGACTAGAAATCGTTGATTTTTCCTGGATTTTCACTTTACTTGGAATCTCAAACATCTACAATAATGGGCGAATGGTCTAATCCTATGTTCGGTTGTTTCGGCAACATCGGGGTGTGTATCATTACGTACATTGTGCCATGCTACACCGCAGGCAAGAACGCAGAGAGCAACGGGGAAAATTGTGTCCTCTACGGCCTGCTGTCCATGCTAGGCTGCGTGGGTCTGTGGTCCGTCACCAAGATCCGAGGACAAACAAGAGCGGCCAAGGGCATTGACGTGAGTAGCAATTTTCCTAATTTATTGTTACCACATCGTAACCCTTAACTTGTCACTGGTGGATTATTCCATCAATAATGCATTCAAATCCAGCAGAATTTGGTCTAGCGCACAAAGGGTTAATCTCAACGTAAAGGTTTACTCTTATAATAAGGCACACTGCGTTTACGATAAAGCTTACTTCTGGGAAAAGAAAGCACTAACTTATGAAATGAAGGAAAAATATCGATGAAGAATAAACTTGGGGTGTGGCATGCGTTATTTAGCAGATGGATGCAATTCCAATACGTTTATAGCAGCAACGTTTGCCCAGCAGCAGTTTATAACAAATATCTTTGGTGTGTTATTTGCGTGCACGTGTGTGTGAGAGAGAGGGAGAGGAAGAGAGAGAGAGTGTGAGAGAGAGAGAGAGTGAGGGAGAGTGTGTGTGTGTGTATGTGTGTGTGTGTGTGTATGTGTGGATGCGTCAAAGAGTGAGTATAAATTATATATATCCGTGTTAACTTCGTTTATTATCTAAACACAAGCCTGATAGCTCTACCAAAAGTGTTCAAATTATATTAACATCTACTCTGAACATCGAAACAAAAACTATACACGTGCACTTAATATGTTAGGTGACAAGTGTAGATAAAGTGTAATTTCTTTCTTTGATGACATTTTTTTGTTCATTTCTTTTTACAACGCTTTTTTTTTCGCCCATCCTCTTTTGTTCTGTCGATATAATTAGGGTTCAATATAATTACGATCCCACCAATATCGCGCTCCCACGATCCTATCATGGGAATCAGTCGCGCGTGACAAATACACATTTACTTTCATTGAAGCTTGAGTCGAGCTTGTGACCTCAACATTTAATTGCAAGAACGCAACTCAGGCATGTTGTATTCACATTATCACCAATGCACGAGAAGATGTTATAATCAGAGGATAAGGCATATGAAGCAATATTCTACCATAATGGTTACACAATTCGGTATAGCGCATAATAAACAAGCATTATTGCATGCCTGAATGCGCTTAATGCACCTCTTATTTTTATTGACACCTATCTATAGGTCTATCCGCCAATCTGCATTTGTTTTGAGTAAATATGTTTACATTTTTCTTTCCACACAAGTTAATTTATCATTTAATCTATCCACATATCTATAATCGAGATATGCATGCTGCATGAGTATGATGTAATATATTTTAAGAGACGTCAAAGGGAGGATGCATATTTACTATTGTCAACTACTTCTCTTCGTTTTGATACCTCCATGTGCTACTAAGTCTGCATCTCGTTTTCTCGAAGATATTGTTCGAACCATTGCGTCACGCTATCTAAATAAAACGGACAGAGGGCGGCATTTCATGTCGTCATACATGTATCTTCTGACTAAAAACAAAAAAAAAATCTTCTAGCAATCCTAGCTGCAATTTCATGAGCACCTAAACACGACCGTCGAGCACTCACTAGAGTACAGGCGTGTGACGACATATAAAGCATGTTGTCAAGACAACTGGTTGTAAACTATCTGGGTACAACATCGGTAAACATAGCACGGACTCTCTTAAAGGAGTGCCGGACACCAGGCAGCTAGCTAGACAATGTCGGACCAGTGAAAGTCTCGCTTGAACCAGCAACCTGCACAACAATGGATGTGCCGACTCCATTTCGGTGCTCTACGTTACCTGAAAGTAACATGACTTGAGAGCTGGGTAGATATTGGATGACGTCATATTTTATTAGGTCATTTTGTATTTCATAGTGCGTGTTGAATGACAATATGCTTCATATTGCTTTCCCTACAGGGCACGTACACGAATGATCTGCTGTGGGTCTGCTTCTGCACGCTGTGCGCCCTGGTCCAAGAACGCAGAGTAAGTCATATTGATTCTCTGTTTCTCTTTTCATCATTTTTTTCTTATCAAATACTTTGTGCAAGTGAAAGTTGTTTTCGTTGATATCAAGCAAGTTAAAGATGCCACGTATAATAAATCATTGCAGTTCTTCTTCGTGGTGGTTATTCTCATATTTGAATAAATATGTGAATGTATGGTCAACTGTCAGCTGAGTAGCAATAATCAATTCTACGTTAAAAATACCACGTGTCTCCTGGTGCAGTATTCTCTCTCTTTCTCTCTCTCTCTCTCTCTCTCTCCCCCTCTCTCTCTCTCTCTTTCTCTCTCTCACACACACCCTCCCTCTCTGTCTCTCTCTCTGTGTCTCTCTCTCTGTCTCTCTCTGTCTCTCTCTGTCTTTTCTCTGTCTTTCTCTGTCCCTCTCTGTCTCTCTCTCACTCTCTTTCTCTTTCCTCGTATTCCCCCTCCTTGATTTACCCCCCCCCCCTTTTACCAACCATCGTTATGTATCTACCACACCCCGCTTGCCATCCCCTCGTCTCTGTTCTACCCTTCCTCCTTCTGTCCTCGTTCCTTTTTTCTCACCTGCCATTCCTCTTTCGTTATCTCTCCCACTATCTACATCTGTTAACTTCAACCCCCCCCCTACCACCTCTCTTTCTTCCCTTCCCTCTCAAAATATCTTTTTCCCTATCGCTCCTTCGACCTACCATACCTGCAACTCTTTCTCTCTCCCACCCCCCCCCCCCCCCCCCGGCCCCTCCTTCTGACCTTTCATTTCAAAACACTCTTCTTTCCATCACTCCCGCTCTGTCTTCCATCAATGAGGGCGCTGTGTTGAAATAGTGTGAGCTCTTGGCTCTTGCAGAGAGATGCCCAGCCCTGTGCATACACCCTAGGGCAAGGTTTTCCGGATTTTGTCCCTCCCAACCCAGATTTAGAAAATGGGTACCTGGCAGGAATACAGTATTCCTTATCTAATTAGATCAAAATATAGCTTCTATCTATATTTGGTTGCTTGGCTAAACCAGGGTGATAATCAAGGGCTATATGAAATTCGATAACAAATTATCATTATTTTTGTATTTTTTATTCTCATTGTCATTATTATTATCATTATTTTTTTATTATCATTATCATTATTATTATTATTATTATTATTATTATTATTATTATCATTATTATCATTATTATTATTATATCATTATTATCATTATTATTATTATTATTATCATTATTATTATTATCATCATCATTATTATTATTTCTCCTCTCTAGGAATGGGCGGATACTGAAGGAGCCTCCATGGCCCGCGAATAGAGTCATCAGATCAGTTTTCCAGAGGACCTGTCATCATTTAAGACGCCTCATAACCACGATAATATCTAGGCCAGCTCCCTAACTGGGTATGGTATCCTGACAATCCACAGAGATAAACAAAAATGTTATATCTCCCGAGATTAAATATCCCTAAAA
>OZ022589.1:18614440-18689440 GCA_963669155.1 Arbacia lixula | reverse complement strand
GGCAGTGAGCAATGACCAGGTAACGATCCGGCCCTGGGCCAACTACACTTTTATGTCCTGAGCCTCTTCAGCCTGTAAAAACTGCGATAGATCCAAGTCGCGTGAGGGCGCTCCATTCCTCTTGTACCCGAGTTTCCCCGGAGAGTTCTTCTGCAGAGCGCTACCAGCCGGGTCCGCGACATCCACCCACTGAGGTCGCCAGGGGAAGGGGCTCAGACCGGCCTGGCTCGGGTAGAATTCCTCGAACACTGAGCGGTAATAGTACCCTTCCTTGCTCTGGGGCGGGTTGAATGGAAACCGAGAAGTGGCCTCGGCCAGCATGTCATCTGTCACCTGATGTATGATAAATTATTAAAAAAAAAAACATCATGGAAGTGAGTAGCATCAGCAAGACACATCTACACCCTTCCACATGCACACACAAACACATACAAAAACAATGAAAGAGAGACGTTAAATGAAAGAGGTACATGAGGAATGAGAGAAATAGAATCGGATATGTGATAATAATATGTGTCGTCGTTCTGATTTTAATTGTGATTGATGCATATGGATATATATAGACGCACCTGTTCGTCGACGAATTCCTGGATGGCGGAGAACCACGAGCTCTCCTTGGACGACACGCCGTCCGAGAAGCCTTCCTTGACCCGCCACAGGATCTCATCCGGGACCAGGCCCGTGCCTTCGAAGGCCTTCCTCAGCAGGAACTTCTCGATGCCGTGGATGGGCCTGCGCAGCTCGGCCGGCAGGGACAGGTAGAAGGACGTGAAGAGGTGGTCCAGGAACGGTACGCGGATCTCCAGTCTGCGGAATAGAGAAAGCACGTTTACAGGAGCAAGCTGTAGTAAGGCTATTCGTGTATTCATATATGTAGCTTTTATTTTTGGTAACATGCACGATGTATGAATATTTTGCACTGTTGCAAAATTGCAAATTTGGGGCATATACTTAAATAAAGACCGCAAACTAATAGGATGAAATTCCCTGATAACTACAAAGATCAGAGCCAGGTTTGCAGTATGCATGGTAATGAGCGTTCTTATAAAGGTCTCTGCACCACATATACGTGCAGAATACGTTTGACGTAATTTTCATTTCCTTTGAATCCTATTTTTACGTTTGGGAGTGCCGGTCCTGTCCATATTCCCGCCAAACAATTCATGTACTTTACTCAATCATGGTATTTCCAAACTCAAACTATGGCATATTAGCAGTGGGAGAGATATCATACCGCGGTCGGGTGTGACAGGCCTTTAAGTCTGTTTAAAATACTTGTGTTCTTGATTGTAAAAAAAATAGAAACAGATATATTTTCTAAACATGACCTCTGTTTCAAGATACGGTCCTGGAAAACCGTCCTCACTCTTTCTCCATCTCTTCTTTTTCATCATCGACATCATGATCACCATAACAATCATACTCCTCCTCCACCTTCTAGTTCCTTCACCTTTCTTCTTCTCCTCCTCGTCTTTCTCTTTCTCCCTCTTCTTCTTCTTCTTCTTCTTCTTCTTCTTCTTTTTCTTTTTCTTTTTCTTTTTTCTTCTTCTTCTTCTTCTTCTTCTTCTTCTTCTTCTTCTTCTTCTTCTTCTTCTTCTTCTTCTTCTTCTTCTTCTTCTTCATTTTCTTCTGCTTCTTTCTGTCTCCACCCCCTTTAAATTCCTTTACATCATCATCATTATCGCCATCATAATTACCATAACCCTCCTCCTCACCCGTGCGCAGATGAAGTTCTATCAACTCTGAGGACGTCAAATAGATGAAGGTTGTTGAGCAGCTTCCTGCTCTCCTCGTCTCCGGACCTGCTGGTGGGCTGGTGGTGGAAGTATAGGTATCCCTGCGCCAACTCGTCCGACCCTTCCCCGGAGTAGATCACCACCGTATCGGTCTGCTCCCGCACGTACTGGCACATGACGTACATGGCTGGTTGACATGGTTGAAGAGGGGGTGGGAGAAAAACGGGATAGAGGTACTGCTTCAATTCTCGCGATCGTGAGGAAAGCAAAGTATAGAGTCACTCCGCCACGTCCTAACCCATAAGAGTGCGTTCAAAGTAAGGAGACACGAACGGTGTGTTCTTTAAGTTAGAGATTCACTTCACCGTATATTCACTTCTGCATAAAAAGGATGGAACCACTGTCATGACTGGTACAACACATTAACGTAAGGATTATCTGATGTGAAAGCGGCATGCAACATTGAGAGAGTAAGAGGTCGTGTGTGGAATGGACTGATCAAAGGACGCCTTCAACAAATCGTCACTTCCAATTAGTCTTGCTTAGAGAGGGATAATTCATTCTGAAATCATTTTGACTTTAATAACAGGAGACTAATGAAAGAAACATGTAAGTGAAGGTTTAACGAAAATCGGTAAAAGGAAAAGAAAGTTATTTGATTTTAAACTTTTGATTTTGTGACATCACGTTCGAGGTGCTCGCAAATTTTTTGTTTTTGAAAATGTACATTTTCTCAAAAGGATATCTAGCATTTTACCTGTGCGTTTAGTATATAATTAGAAACACGTTCTTACACACATATCGCTATGAAAAGAATATATTCCTTCATCAAAAACCGGAAAGAATGCAATTCATGGAAATAGTAGAACACAACATATGCACCTGGATGGTGACGACACAAAATCCAAACTTTAAAATCAAATAACTTTCTTATCTTTTGACCAATTTTCGTCAAACCTTCAATAATATGCTTCTTTCAGGTGTCTGCTTTCATATAAACAAACTTAAATTCAGGGCAAACTATCCCTTTAACTGCGGATCATCTGATGTGAAAGTGGCATCAGACATCGGGAGAGTAAGTCTAGAGGTCGAAGAACTCCTTAAACAAATCAGCCCAATCAGTCACGCTTAGAAGGTGAGTATTTCTAAATGATGTCTCTACTTACGTACGCCCGATCTGATTGTAAGAAGGTCGTAACTCTCCGTATGGTAGATGACGTCACGAATTGCAGAGATGCCCACGTCACGTGTGAAGGGTATCACGTGGTGTTCACTGTTGATGTGGTCCGCAACCTGCATGAAAGAAGAGGGCAGCAAAGCGGCAAAGGCGGCTCTTACATAGTGTTACTGTTAATGGTAATGACGAAGATGAAAGTTCAAATCATCCTGGCTGCTAAATGAAGGAGTAGAAGTAGAAGCAGAAGAGAGCGAAAAACAACAAAAACGGCACACAACAGCAAGAGTGAAAATGCTAAATGAAGGAGAGGAGAAGCAATAGAAAGCTAAGAATAACAAGGCATTAGCAATATTGTGTCTCGCCCACTTGCGAAAATAACCAGAAATATCGCGATCTCCGTTGCTACGCAAAAGAATTGTATCCCTGGCTGATTGTGAAATATCTGCCATAGAATGTAACATTCCATAAATGAGAAGGGCTATTTCACGCAATGCTACTTCCTCTATCTACTCCCCCTCCCCCACCTTCCCCCTTCTTTGAGATGGAATAAAAAGCCTCCACCAAGTTCTATTAGATTAGACAAAGACAAAACAGGATGATAATCAGTTGCACAATAGAGGCGAAGTAAACTTTGTCTCTGGGGGGCATAGAAATGTAAAAAGGTTAAAATTAGTGCTGCAGTTGAAAACTGAACATGGAATAAATGCTCACACAATTCTGTGCACAAGTTAGGAAGCCTTCACCAAGAGTCTTGCAAGTAAACTTTAATGTATGACCTCAATTGACCTTTGACCTTATCATGTGACCTCTTACAGCACAATAACATGCAGGTGCCCCCAGTGCATCCATCATCCAAGTTTGATTGCCATTGTAGCAACATGTGATGAGTTATGTGTGATAAGAGAGTCTTGCAAGTAAACTTTAACGTATGACCTCAAATGACCTTTGACCTTATCCTGTGACCTCCAACGGTACCATAACATGAAGGTACCCCCAGTGCATCTATGACCCAAGTTAGGTTGTAATCCAAGCAACCTATGTGAAGTTATTTGTCAAAAGAGAGTCTTGCAGGTAAACTTTAACGTATGACCTCAAATGACCTTTGACCTTATCCTGTGACCTCCAACAGCACCATAACATGAAGGTACCCCCAGTGCATCTATGACCCAAGTTAGGTTGTAATCCAAGCAACCTATGTGAAGTTATTTGTCAAAAGAGAGTCTTGCAGGTAAACTTTAACGTATGACCTCAAATGACCTTTGACCTTATCCTGTGACCTCCAACGGCACCATAACATGAAGGTACCCCCAGTGCATCTATGACCCAAGTTAGGTTGTAATCCAAGCAACCTATGTGAAGTTATTTGTCAAAAGAGAGTCTTGCAGGTAAACTTTAACATAGAAAAAGAGAGTCTTGCACATACTCTTTAATATATGACCTCAAATGACCTTTGACATCATCACATGACCTCTGACAACACCATAACATGAAGATGCCCCTAGTGCTTCTATCAACCAAGTGTGGCTGCCATTGCTGAAACAGTTGCCAGGTTATGGATCATAAGAGAGTCTTGCAGGTAAACTTTAACATTTGTGACGGACGACGGACGGACGACGGACGGACGACGGACGGACGCCATTTGGATCCCTTAGTCTCGCCTTCACCTCCGGTGGGCGAGACAAAAAGGAATCACAACACATACGAAAACGCTAAATGAAGGAGTAAGAGGAGAAGTATAAAACTAAACATAAAAGGGAACCACAACAACAAGAGCGAAAATGGTAAATGAAGGAGTAGGAGGAGAAGCAGTAGAACGCTAAGAATAAAAAGGAATCACAACAATACGTGTGAAAATGCTAAATGAAGGACTAAGAGGAGAAGTAGAAAGCTAAGAATAAAAAGGAACCACAAGAACAAGTGCGAAAATGCTAAATGAAGGAGTAAGAGGAGAAGGTGTAGAACGCTAAGGATAAAAAGGAATCACAACAATACGTGTGAAAATGCTAAATGAAGGACTAAGAGGAGAAGTAGAAAGCTAAGAATAAAAAGGAACCACAAGAACAAGTGCGAAAATGCTAAATGAAGGAGTAAGAGGAGAAGGTGTAGAACGCTAAGGATAAAAAGGAACCACAAGAACACGTGCGAAAATGCTAATTGAAGGAGTAGGAGGAGAAGTAGAAAGCTAAGAATAAAAAGGAACTATAACAACAAGTGCAAAAAAATGCTAAATGAAGGAGTAAGAGGAGCCGATGTAGAAGATGAAGTGCGAAAATAAAAAGGGTAAACATGAGAAGGAGAAGTAGACGAACAGGAAGTAGAAAAGGAAGAAGAAAGAAAGAACAAGATGACAACAAGAACAAGGAAAAGAAGAAGAACAAGGAAAAGAAGAAGAACAACAAAAACAACAACAACAACAACCACAAGGAGAAGAAGACCAACCGCAAGAAGAAGAACAATGAGGAAAAGAAGGAACGGAACGATAAAATATGAACAATTAACTAAATTTGGAAATTTATATTATGCATAACAGGGGGTGTTTCATCAAGCTGTTCTTAAGCTAAGAACTACCTTACGCACGTCTAGTTACCCCCTTCTTGTGCTAAATTAAATACCCCAATTTCGTCCTGTTTTAACATGATGGGAGTTAATTTCCAACAATCCTAATCAAATTTTGTATTCAGATACTTGTTAAACTCAAGAATTTTGATTTTTTCTTAAAGATCAGATTTCAACTTGAGCTGATGGGAATCAAAATCATTGAGAGCCTGATTTAGCACAACAAAGGTTTACCAGTCGTGCGTACAGCCGTTCGTAGCTATCTGGCTATGTTGACTTAATTTGGTGCAACTTAGTATGGGCACTGTTTCTCATAAAGGTTGGATATCTTTTTCTACAACTTTTCGAAAACTTTTGACAACAAAATTAATCATTCTTGTAAGATAGGGCTGATGTATTTTTAAGTTTTTAGGTTTTAAGGTTTTTTAAGGTTTTAGTCTCGTATCATGTTTTCACCTTCCTTGCAGCCATGACATCATAGCTGCCCTCCATGCCGACACAGAAGGTCTGTAGCGGGTACTCTCGGGGGGCCTCACGCAAGAACTGGCTGACCATGGCCGTCACTAGACTCGAATCCAGCCCACCTGCAATTAGGTGAGAGCTGGCACATTGGAGCATGTAGGTGCAAAAGTTTCCCCGTTTCCTGCAGGAAATATTGTTTTGGGTTGCTTATTTAGTTAGGTTTTATTTTATTTATTTAGGTTATTCAGGAGCAGCATATCAACTAATCTGCAAGCAGACTATTTATTAGTAGTCTTATTAATAATATCTAGTGTCAGTACACCTTACAAAAATATGTTGTCAAAAGTTTCGTCCATTAGAGTTTCCTCTGCATTCAGGTTTTTTTTTGATCTAAGAGACCCTGCTGTGCTGTACCTACTCTTCTTACTCTTCAAGCAGCAAGGTAAGCGCCGGCTTGATTGTCAGAATATGCACGACTGCCCTTGGTAGTAAACGATATATTTCTGCTCCTCGGAATGGTCTGCGTTGGCATGGTTACCTGATAAAAATGCCCCTATTCTCCTCGTGCTCATGAGCCTCTTCCGGACAGCATCCGAAAAAAGACGACGAATTGTGCTTAGAACCTCAGCAGAAAAGCCAACTATATGCAACGAAACAACAATAAATTGAAATAGAAGAAGTAATCATAATCATATAACCGCCGCCGTAATACTTGTATAAAATATTAGTATAAATGGTTTAAGTACATTTAAATGAATAGTAGTAGTAGTAGTAGTAGTAGTAGTAGTAGTAGTAGTAGTAGTAGAAGTAGTAGTAGTAGTAGTAGTAGTAGTAGTAGTAGTAGTAGTAGTAGAAGTAGTAGTAGTTATAGTAGAAGTAGTAAGCAAATAATCAACGTTGGTGAAGGTGATGGGACGAACTATCACTTCTGAAGCGATCCGGATGTAGCTAGTTTCCCAAGCGCAGCTGATGAAACATAGCGTATTCAGATCGCCGAAGAAGTAATAATTCGTCTCAATGCCTGAAACCAAAAGTTGATTATTTGCTTCAGAGGTGGAATATATAGCAAAAGTTGATTATTTGCTTTATAATCCACATCTGAAACCAACTATCTATACAAAAAATGACAATTTAACGTACAAAAGCCTATCGGGTTGGTGTGGCTACGTGATCGTACTTTTTGGTTTCTTCCTTGGCACTACTGCGCATGCTCTCTACCTGATGACAAAATTTGTTGCAATACGCGATACATTTCTTTCCAGCTGCGTTTTTTAGTTTGAGCGGAAAATCACTGAGCGCCCTACGGGAACTCGCGGTGTTGCGGCCGAGGCGTAACTTGAATTTCAGCTGATTTGCCCAAGCCGCGGGGAATTAAACGTTCTGGTCGGTGCGGCTACCGAGAATCTAACCCAAATCTAACGTTAGACCATGTTCTGGTTATCGGAGGGGGGATCGAGGGGGCTACGAACAGCATTGTCGTACAGTACAGAATGAAATTCACTTACCTGAATCATGTTGCTGTTGTGCTGATTAATGGGCCATTTTGATTGAAACGCGACTATGGGTAAACACGAACTGTATACAGGCTACGTGTACGTACGTGTACATACGAACCCACGCCCAGCGCAGCGCACTATAACCACAAATTTGCAATTACCGCGCACCGCGGCGTCGTCTGCACCGAGCTACAATTGATAGTCCGAGTGTAACGCACTTTTATTACGCGCGTTCGCAAAATATTGATTACGCGTTAGGACTGTGAGGAATGAAGAGATCAGCGAAACGAAAAAGTTGTATCACCTAGAGTGTAACGAACTTTTCTTCTCAGGTGATCAGATGGGAAAAAATACGCTTCATCACGTGATCAACACTTGACCAATCATATAGCAACATTCTTATGTGGAATATAATAGTAGTTATAATAGTAGTAGTTATAGATGTAGTAGTAGTAGTAGTAGTAGTAGTAGTAGTAGTAGTAAAGGTAGCAGAATAAATAACAATTAGTTATATGATATCTCCTCCAATATGCCATAGTTGACGCAATGATAGCCATAGTACTGGAACCTATGATGAAGTAGTACAACAGAACAGTGGTTTGGCTTTGGCCGCTTTGGCCGCGGACTGAACGTAGTCGAACTTTATGGGGTGCAAATCAATGATCTCATGCTCTCTCAAAATCATTCACTTTTATCACAGAATCAAAGCTTTGGGTGATTTCAATAAGCCCCTGTAATAAGCATTAAGACCAACTTTGTTACTTCTGAGGACAAAATCAATGATATCGAAACAACAAAATTTGTTGTTTCGATATCATTGATTTTGTCCTCAGAAGTATTATTTGGCGTCCCACAAAGTTAGTCCAAGTTCAGTACACGTATTGATTTAAACTACATCATGATATTATACCACCTATGCAATCGAGAGTCACATTTCTTCTCTAAATGAGCATGTACGTATGTGGGCGAAACTGCTTATGCAGAATTAGATACTCAGTACTAGGAAATATGCAGAGTAATAAACATGATTAGAACAGAATTCGCATTTCACCATTTACAATGATTAAAAAGTACTGTAATTGTGAAAACTCGGCCGTTGCCGAAATATATACATATACAAAATAGGAATATACGTACATATACGTACACAAACACACACAAACACACACACACACACACACACACACACACACACACACACACACATATATATATATATATATATATATATAGTAAATGTGGTAGTAAAATACGAGCTGTGATTGGCTAGATTGGCACCACGTGACCTCCCTTCAAAAAGTTATAGTGTACATATGTACATCATAACTTTCAATTTTGGAGTTTACACCCCGTGTTAAATGAATGGGGAGAATTACACTGCGTACTTGTATGGCGCATTGCTCATTGCGTATTTACACCGCACGCGCGTTAATTGGGCGTTGTATTCGTGTTGCAAAAGGCGTGAAAACAAAAATGTTGTGACGTCATGTTGGACACTGCTCTTTACAAATAAAATGGTTATGGTAAAAATCATGAAGGAAGACTTATATCAAGGGATCTATTTAATATAATAAATAGTGAACGCTCTATCATACAATATTACTGGACTATATGAACTCCAAATATAAAGTTAAGACTCGTGCAGGTCTATTTCACCTCGGCTTTCGGCCTTGATGAACTAAACCTGCACTCGGGATAATTTTATATTTGTCGTACATATATAGTTGAGGCCAGAAGTTTACATACAACCAGGAAATTCAAAGAAAAGTTGACACTTGCCAAAAATCATGAAATTTACTTTATCTTATCAAATATTTGTGCTATCATGATGAATTTAATATCAAACAAATAAGTATGTCATGCCCCTTCATCACATTGCTTTGTCATCGGGAGCTGAAAATATTTAGGTGTCATTGTCCCCCGCCCCCCCCCCCCAAAAAAAAAAAAAAATCTGCATATTTTAGACAAATTAAATACAAAAACTTGACAAAAACATTTCATATTTGTGCTAGTTACTTCTCAACACAAGCATTTGAGATTACACTTTTTTATTCAGTGGTGACATATCATTACAGAGAATGTAATATAAATCATAGATTTTACATTTATATGTTTCTATGAAACGATGTTTGAAAATATCATAACAAACAAAAGAATACATCTGGCACGAATATTACTCTTTTTTTCTGCAAAGAAAATTCCACCTGAAGTATAATCTAATCCCAACGGCATCCCAATATATGAAAGAGCTTAATACGCTCGTTCATTTGATACCAAAGTCGGCATGGTAGTATTTATATTTCTGAAGATATAGTAGCTTTTACGATGTTTGGCAAGCGAACAAATTTAAATGAATTCCATGGGTGTATGTGAACTTTTGGCCTCAACTGCAATCCAGTATATTGTACAATAGATTGTGCGCTATTTATATAATATATATAAAGAAGAATATATAAGGTTGTGATGGCGCTGAATAAGGAGGGGTAAAGATAAACAAATTGAATGAAACGCCGGAGAAGACAAATCATTAGAATTTTCGGTTGGAGACCTTTATCAAGAATGAACCAATGAACAATTTACACAAAGACATGTATAGAATAGAATAGATGACAACTATGGACGTAGCTTTATCCCTTTCCTTTGACGTATCCCTTTTAATGAGCTTTTGGGCCTCGGCCCTTCGTCATGTGACAATGATTATATAAATAAATGAATGAGAATAAAAACAAATTAATGAAAACCCCGGAGAAAAAAAAAAGTATGCTCAATATTTCGGTCAGTGATTTCCATAAAGAATGATGTCTTAAAATTGATATGTAAGCACAATGAACGTTTTGCTCGATAACGACGAGCGTAGCAAAGAAGTGCACTAAACTAATACTATACATTATTATGTAGAACAGCAGAGGGAATCAAGATTGATAAAGTCCTCAGATCAACATGAAATTCCTGAAGGAAAAATAAGTGTAAAAACAACATTGATAGAAGACGATTGTCTCTCAATAATTGCTTCAGGGTTATGCAAATTTATGACCCTGTCTTTAATTGTCGTAATTTCTGTGATTGGTCCGGTAATAGAAATTATCACAGTAAAGGACTGAGCTTAATGTTATGAATAAGTGCATTTTGGTCACCTTGATTATCAATTGATGACGTAGAGATGCATGTGATATAACTGTCTCGTTAGTATTGATGGATTCATAACAAATTATATATTTTAGACAAGGATTCTGAAACTATTTATATATGCAATAGGGAAATTCTTCGTTGTATATTGTAAAATATAATTGGATGCAAGCAAAAGGTGAATCATAAATACATGTACATTCAAGAAGTTTACTGTATACAACGGTTTTCAGAAAATATGATCCCTCATGAGGATCATGTCCTTAATTGTACTTCAAAAGTGAATTAATATTCATCCTTTTAGTAAGCCAGACATGAATCATATGAGTTTGCGTATGTGTACATACATTTTAATAATTATCATGTTCATGTACAACACGATCAACTACCGTATGCAACTCGGACTCTTTCCTAATATTACTACACACTAATAATGATTACAAATTTCTAGGAAATATTCGTTTTGTATTTTGTTCATATCATAGTGCATGTTTGTGCAATAACCGGAGCCATTTCAAAATGGTTTACAATCTCAGTTAAGAAAAGTGATCATACCACAGGCAGACTGTAGCGAGCATTATTAAGTCGAACTTTATTATCAGTACTTTATCGAAAGTACTGATACTGATATCGAAACAACAAATTTTTCATGATGTATTATTTGGCGTCCCACAAAGTTAGTTCAAGTTCAGTACACGTGTTGATTTAAACCACATCATGGTATTATACCACCTATGCAATCGAGAGTCACATTTCTTCTCTAAATGAGCATGTACGTATGTGGGCGAAACTGTTTATGCAGAGTTAGATACTCAGTACTAGGAAATATGCATCACAATAAACATGATTAGAACAGTTTATGTCAGTTCCATTGATATATGTTTATTTAATATTAAGCTTCTACGTTCTTTCCATGAATGTATCTGTAATATCCTAGATGTGGAACTGTTGGTGAACACACAGCTGTATCAGCTCATGAGTTGCTAACTCAAATTCGGCTCATTTTTGTGATATTATATACAAGCCTAATGCAGATAGTCCGTTTTCATAGAATTCACACAAAAAAAAATATTTATCACTATTTTCATTCCAGTTCATTGAGTGAAGTCTTTTCCTGGCTTGACAACGGTGTGCTATACATTCCAATTAAGAAAACAATACAAAAACAGTATTAAAAACAACAATGAAATACATAAGATATGTACAAAGTAACATAGAAAAACTAAGACTTTTGCATTTCCTTTATGTTACAAGCTTATGTATAATATCATGAAGAAGCTTAATACCGAAAATAATTACTTTCTAATCATTTCATAAGTAAATTATAGGTGAAAGGTAATTTGTGCATGAATTTGAATAATCAATCAATGATAAACTGATTTTGATAAAACTTGAAAATCTACTTATGTGATCTTAGACATTACGTTATAGGTGACGTACGTGCCAAGTTTAGTGGTCGTCGTGCTTTCCATTGCTGAGATCTGCCGGTACCGGGTAGATTCAATATGCCCCGCCATATTTGGGTTAATCTCCCTGCCATTTTCCGCACACAATTTTTCGCAGCGTCTGGCGAAGAAGCGGCTGCGCCATAGCATATGCCACTGGGTTCAGTAGGCTGTTCGCGTACGTTATCCAGCGAGCCCCGTCGACGAACGAGTTGTCCGGGCTGGTTCTTGATAAGAGGATGTTGACGCAATTCGGAGACCACGTTAAGAAGAAACAAACGATAATGAGCGTCAAAGTGCGTAATGCTTTGTTCCCCTTGACCGAGGATATTTTCTTCGGCCTTCGACGTTGTTGGACCCCAGAGTCCGTGGAAAGCTCAGAAGGATTGTGGATATGGGTAGCTAGGTCCTCTGGACGCATATACTCGATGTAGCGTACAGCATGGGATTCCCCGCTGTCATCCTCAAGCATAAACCCTATGTTGACATGAAAGCTATTCGATTTTAACGAAACGGTTCCTCTGGCCCCTTGGTTTCTCAAATTTTGACCTTCCTGTGCAATGTGATCTAGGTTTGGGATTATGTTTTCACGCTCATTCCGTGGTACAGAGTTTTCATTTTTTACTTGATCTGGTGATTGTCTTTGTTTTACAATCGACCTGGCGTGAGGTCGTTCATCAGCATTGTCATATTTCCTTGACAAGCGATTGTTTCCCGTCTGGCGAATTCGACACACAATCTGAGAGTAAAGGACCGACATTGTAACTGCAGGTATAGCAAGTCGTGCAAGTATTACGACGATGTTTGCGGGGAGTTCCGCGACTATATTCGGAAGCTCGAACCCATTCACAGATACGCCAGTGGGATCGATGATATCCCAGATCGTAATGATTGGTATCCAGAAACCGAAAGACACCAGCCAGGTGCCGATATTAATAGCAACAGCATTCCGATAGGATTTCCATCCAAGATGCCGAAGCGGGTAGAACACGGCGAAGTAGCGGTCGAGGCAGATGACCATCACCGTCACAACAGAGACGCTGAGGAAGGCGCTCTGGAACCCGTAAAAGAACTTCCCCGCGAGTTCCCCGAAAGGCCAGGCGCTACTGAGGCGAATCGTGGAGCGTAACGGCATGATCACCAGCCCGACGAGCAGATCTGAGACGGTGATATTGATGATGTACTGGTTCGAGTAAGTTCTGAGCTGCTTTTCCTTGAAGAAAGCAACCAGGATGAGGGCATTCGTCACGACGGTCAGCAGGGAGACCAATATTAAAGAGAAGAAGATGGCAACAGCTTCCCACTCCTGCGAATGATGTACCACTCGAGGAGGGTCAGTTACATTAACCAACATTTTCAATGTAGATTTATTATGCAGCTTACTTCAAGACAAAGTACCTTACTAAAATGGATTACGTTTATCCTTTTAATACTCCTCAAGTCCTCCTCAAGTCTATCTCTGGAGATGTTCCCTGCCAATTACAAACTTTTATTTGGATTTATTAACGGCTTAACATAATGACAATTGCGTTGATGGTATGACATTTAAAACGAATACAAAAGCTGACTGATAGAAGCGAGGGACGGTGGTTAAGACTTTAAGGTCATGTAATAATATAATCGATTGGCTTGAACTCTGAAAGATGTGGCTTGCAGAATAGGTAGGATCGAAACTGTCGGAGATAAGAGTTTTACGAGTTGTATTTAAAACTATTTTGTATATTGTGAATTGTCACAATTCAGCCGTATGGCTGCGCAGATTACTTTTTAATAACCCTTGATTTGAATTAAATCGATCCAAACTGAGTCACAAAAGAACGAATATTGCGGAGTGGATATTGATTATTTCTATGTTTCCTTATAAAAGAGAGCGTACAAAGACCAGGCTGAGATGCACAGGCCAATTGAGTACGATCCGATTGTTCGCCTTGCTTCATGCTGAGCGAATGAAAAGAAATACTTTCAATGCTCTTAAAGTATCTGAGTTGCAGCTAGTTATTCATGATTTCATCGTGAGAACCATACCTCATTTAATTTGCTCTTTACAGTGGCATCCATGTTTTTTTTTCTTTTCTGGTCTTTTATAGAAAGACGCTTACTCACGTTCGTCTTTGAAATTCTTTTCGTCATCATGATAATAACCTTTATTGAGGAAGTTGCAATTATATTAAATTTTGTTGAAAGAAAGTAAGGAATAGAACATGACGAATGAGTTTGTGATAAGACATAATGAAGTTTTAAGAAGTAGTATTAATGTCGTACTAGGTTTATTTTCCTCCCTGAAATTTTCCTCAAAGTACAACGACGACGGGAATTGAGTGCAGCTGCTTGAAGAGATTGTGAAATGTGTGGGTGTGTGCAGGAGTGAACAGAGAGAGGGGGCGTACATGGCGTAGGGGATGCATCAGCCCCCTATTCAAAGATGTACAACAAACATGTTTCTAAATGAATACATTAATGGTACAATATTGTTTTAGGTTGTCTGTCGCAATCGATAGATAACCTCTTAATTTCATTAGAATTTTCTTTCTCTTTAGTTGTATTTATTTTTATTCCAAGCTTTATTGCCTGCATAAATCATGATTGCCTGGATCATTTTTATTGAAACTTTCATCACTTCTTGGTATTAATAAATCATTATTGAAATAAGCTTTTCCAGGTCATCACATGATCGTGACGTCATCAACGAGCAATTTAATGAAAATCTACATCTCTAGAATGGGTCATTGGATCATAATGAAATTTAACATGAATAAAATTAACAAGTAGACAATTCATTTTACAACAAAAAACTGCACCTACGCGTACGTTAATGCATAAACGAGTGTGCAAAATTTTAAAATTCTCTAAATCGAATTCTTTTGCATATGTTCTAGGCAATTTCAAACATTTCAAAAATTTCCCCGCGTGTGCGCGCGTTCGCACGTTTTCTCGTGCCTAACGCGAACGCAGCGTCAAAATTCCGTTTTTTTTTCTGGTCTCATGTTTCTGACACTACATACATGACATCCTGCAATTTTGAGTCATTTCCATGCAGTAACATGAATAACAAGGTCGTGCGGGTGCGTCAAATTTGAAAGTATGCGCGTGCGTCAATACGTTTTTGTGTGCAAATATAGTAAAAAACATGACTACCTTCAATCGGCCGTAGCTCTTCAGAATGGCTAGTGAGCCCAATTTTTTTATATTCTGAAAGAGTGGGAAATTTAGATGTGATTTCAAGTTCAATTTAGCCCTCGAATTTATTTGACGTCATCACATTGCCATATGAATCGAAAAAAAAAATGAATTTTCATGTACGACGTCTTTTTACCCGTTTTTTCGTATCTCAGTAATCTTTTATCAATTTCCTCCAAGATTTCAGTTTGTGCTAGCTGAGACCTTGCTCTATGCTTAACTTTATTTTTCTTTTTGATGACGTCTTCATGGTGTAAAGTACAATATATGCATTGATGTCAAAATCGCACGTATGTACGTGTTATATCGATGGAAGCGGCATTTATTTCAAATCATGAAATGACATGACGAGCTTTTAGGACCATAATCCTTGCGTTAGACGCAAGGATTATGCACCTCCTAAATATATATTAGAAGATGAACTACACGTACTACCACGCAGGAGGACGCACGAAAGGCATCGGAGAGGTTAGCACGCAAGCTGCGGGCACGCACGTACAAAAACACGCACTGCCCGTTGTGACCATGTAATAATATATTGTGCCATGCGGCAAAATGTGTTATGATTATGTTGTTTTCATATGTAACACGACACGGATGTGACGCACGCACAATGGCACATTAATTCTGGATAATAGAGCCTGCCAGTCATCATCCGGCGTGCATTCAGAAATATGCAGAAGAATAACATTAGAGATAATAATATGCTACCAAACTGTACACTGCTAATGAATGAATCCAGCGATATGCACATTTCATGCACAATATTTCGCCTGATAAGCTGCACAATATTCACCGACTATAAACCTACTTAAAATGTCCCATGAGAGAACAGCGGTAATTTTCTTATTTGCGCTGAAATGGGGTATCCGTCGTATCTTGTGTGATTTTTTATTGTATTTGATCGCTCTATATTAATTAACGAAAAAATAGAAAGAATTACCTACGGGCTCAAAATAAAGAATTGAAATGTACTGGCCTTGAACTAATTCACCTCGAGATCAGTCCAGAACACGGCTAGTAAGCACGGAAGGAACTCCGCACCCCCCCCCCCCCACACACACACACACACACACACATACACACACATACACACACCGTCAAGCATAGCTGCAGTCTGGATTTGGCAAGCTACCAATTTCACATTTTTGTCAGTACTCGTGATAAAATTGTTTTTACCACAAACAACACATATTGACAACATGTAGTTCGAATACCGTACATAGCACAGTCGAACTGTTGACCTGGTGTAAATATGTTTTTCGTCTGTGTGGGGTGCGGGCTGATAATGAGATCCCTTTCTGATTAGGCATACTGTACATGTTTATGTCAGATTACTTTGAAGGAGCAATCATGATAGCATGCTCAAAACACATTACGATATCCTTGCATTAAGTGCCGACTTCTCGGACAGCACTACGCACGTGACGTCACAAAATCAGAAATTTAAAAGATCATAACTTTCTTATTCTTTGACAGATTTTCATCTAACATTCACTTATATGTTTCTTTTACGTGTCTACTTTTATTGAAACAAAAATAATTCCAAGGTGAACTATTCCTTTAAGGCCACAGCAGATGAGACAATTTTGCCACGATTCGGTTTAGTCATACGGGCCGACTGGAAATGTGACGTCACCTCCTCACACAAATCTAATGACTGGATCATGCAATTCAGCCAGTCGTAGAGTCGTGCGAATGATCGGATCGTGTCATCTGTAGTGGCCTTATGCACTGTTCCAGGCCGTTGATAATCTGTCCACTTGTGACGATCAGCAACGTGTATCTGGAAGTTATTCATTATATACCATGTATACTATGTGACTACATATACATAAATAACCGTTTGCGGCGTTCAGCAACTTACACTCGACGTTGATATCAGGATCGATATCAGTCCATTTGGGCTTCTGCTCTATGGAGTGGAACTGAATAGGCTTGCCAGCCTTGAAGTCGCCGTGAGATGAAATGGTGAACGTCTGAACGCTGCCGGGACCTAGCCAGGTAATACTCCGTCCTTCGCATAGCTCAGTCATCCCTGTGATCGGAAAGGAGGAAACACCAATTATAGATATCATTGATAGAATGATGTATTCACATCAACTTAAATCATCCTTGCATAGTGATAGCGATCTTCCCAGAAACGTGTTAATCCTCTCCTGTACACTTTCATGAACTCAAGTGGACTACGTGACGTCCGAAATATCATGTTCAATGATATCTACTTGCATGACTGGAGTAGATGTAGCCTAGGTACTGGGGTGTCATGTGCATGAACACAGCCCAGTCTGTAACAGGGATAGTTCACCCTGATATTATTTTGGTTTCAATAAAAGAAGACATATGAAACAAACATATTAATGAAGGTCTGACGAAAATCGGTCAAAAGAAAAGAAAGTTATAGAGTTTCTTCAGGAAACGTGAATCTAATGTTTATTTTCGTTTCACACGCCGGGAGTTCATTACGAAACATGTCTTCTTTGCTGGGATATGTAGCGTGCCAGCACTTTGCAAAATGTTGAAACAAAACTTGTGTACGCTTGGCATGTAATGTACATGTAATTCAGTTTTAGCGCATTTATGTATCGAAAATACACACAGTTCCCAGTGCTTGTATATGGTAAGAGCTCTAACGGCTTGTAGCACTAACATTGATTACACAGTTTTTATACAAACCCAGGTTCACACGGCCTGGTGTGGTGCAGTAAACATGATCAGTGATGTTATTTAAACAAGGATTTGTCATTTACGATGAATGGGTATAGAGACAAACATATTATGTACGCTTTCATGGTTTTTGGTTGTGTGTGTAGCCAGACGGATAGTCTTGTTCAACCTTGACAATGTCAATTCTACATTTAAAAAAGTAGCCTAGTTACCAGGCTGAGGAGAGCATGAGCACAACTGAGTCTGTTAACAGCTACGTCTGGACATACAGACTAGGCCCCCTAATCCCTCTGACTGCCCTGGAGCGGACGGGAAAAGAGGATCCAGGGCAGTCAGAGGGATTAGGGCATAGTCTGTATTACCAGACATAGTTGTTAACAGATTCGGTTGTGACCATGCACTCCTCAGCCTAGTAACTAGCCTATCAGAAATGGTAAGACACTCTGGCTAAAACTAGGTTCTACAAAGATTTGATTCGTTGCGAAATACCACGTGACGTCTATCAGAAGCGTAAGTAAATTATTGAAGATTAACAAATGAACGGGTACCTATGCTAGTGTGCAAAATAAAGTACAGAACAGGCCGCAATATTTAATAACAATCGGGTTCAAAATCATTCAGCAGGTAACTTGCGTTGAACTAACAGTAAAATGGGATTAAATAATTCATTTCTATTTTACGCTTTTTTTTTGACCAGGGCCATGTTGCATACATGTTTCCAATAGTGTAATGTACCATCAATGGCAACTTTCATGGCAAAAAGGTGCAATCATGGGAGCTCATTGGCTGTTGCCACGATATAGTGTCCATTGATTGTAAGTTACAATAATTGAAAACCTATATGCAACATGGCCCAGGTGAGGCTTTTCAGTCTTGATGACTGGGATCCATGTAAAGATTACATGATTATGGTCCGATCCAGTTGTGGATACAAGTTTGTAGTAAAATACCATTATAACCATGGCTGATGGTCATTATATATGCAAGAAGCTCTGAACGTGTCTATTGATATTATGATTAGGACTTTGTTTCTCTTCTGAGAGAGTTACACTTAACGGAAGCAAAACCCTTGTGTCTATACTGGGAATAGGTTAGTGTTGTACTTTATTGTACAAACACAAACGAATGATAATGCGATAAAGTCAATTAACGACTCGGGTAATGTAATACGTATGGGGGTTCAGACAACCTTTTGCTCTTATTCGACACACGTTGGAATTTGTTATGTATTATTTTAATGACAGCGTACTTGCGGGATACGACATATATACTGACAAGAGTTCAGACAATATTTTGCGCTAATTTCAGTCTTCAAATACGACTCATATGTTTCTTTGAGCACAAGTACTCACCCAAAACTGTGTTTATGCTGATTTTGCCTCGATAAGTTATGAGGGAAGTGACTATAGCATAGTTATATCTATCAAAATTATATGGCTTAACTGTGTGTTTCATGCTCCTCAAAATAAGCTTATTGTTTATTGTACTGTGTGTCATTCAGACAGGTATGGTGTGCATTGATGAAGGTAATGTCAGTGTCAATGTTGGACAGTTTGGGGATCTTCGTATGTTTTTTATAATATTTCTTATTAGGAAATGTTTTTTTATCTCCCTTTCTGTTTTACAATGGCTGCTAATCGTTTGTGAAATTTAATCCTCAGGCGATTTCATTATCAAACCCTTTTAAAGCCCCTCCTACCTCTTTCTTTACTACCACCCCCCCCCCCCCTCCCGCGCCACACACACACACATACACACTTCAAGCTTCTCCTTCCTCTTTCTCTATCCCCCCCCCCCCCCGTCAAACCAATTCTCCTTCTTTCTCTACACTCCGCCCCCACCCTCCCCCCTTTTAAGTTCCTGTTACCTCCTTCTCTACCCACCCCCCACCCCCCTTCACTTCAAGCCTTAACACTATACCGTCACTTCCACCAGGCCGCCCCTTCCCATGTCTTACCTACCTTTTGCTTCAGAGCACACGAGCAGTGAGTCATCTTGCAAGGACATGAACAGAGGTTTGACTCCGTACGTGTCTCTGCAAAGATGGATCTGGGTCAAAAATAAAGAAAAACGATATTAATATCCAACACAACAACGATGCCGTTGATGGTGATAATGACGATTAGCATGATCATAACATTGGTGGCCATGTGGACAATTTAGCTGGTGATGACGCTATATAATGATGATGCATACTTTTTAGAAAACCAAATAATCAGGCTTTACACTTGGCAGTTCACGGATTGATTTAAAGCCGTGCTTACTATTTTGAAGCACAATATTCATTAGCTTTCTTGAATATATCCAAAGTGGATCCAGGGGGGCCGCCCTCCCCCCCCCCCCCCCCTTTCTTTTCAAACTGTCCAGAGAGGGGTAGAATCCTCCGCGACTGTCCCATTTCCCCTTTTCAGATTGAAAACAACAAAAATAAATCTCATATCAATTCACGCTTGGGTCCTGCAGGCGGACCCGGCGGACCAAAGCCAAATATGCAACAGTAGCACCCCCCCCCCCCCCCCCTCCCTCATTTATCAGTTTTCTTGAGCGGTCGGTTGGGACCCTTCACACTCGACTACAGATTGACAGAACACAGGAAGAGAAGATGGTCTCCGCCCCCCCCCCCCCTTTTCACAATACCTGGATCCGCACCTGATATCGTTGTCCTTGTACACAATTCTAACCATCACTGTATAACAATAAATTTAATATCAGGGTACTGAAATGGGCTTGGGCATTAACAATCTGATATTGGTGACATGAGTCCTTGTGTATTGATTTAGTAGCATCGCCTGGAGAGAGTCGCACGCATGCAGGCAAAGTGGCCAGTGTAATGTTTACTTTGTGATAAGGGCTTTCCGTTGTCATACGTTGATATATTAATGATTTCTTGATGGAATATAACTCTACGGTACTATTGGATGGTATATTTCATTCGACTACAATACTATGCAAAGATGATCCCACAGACATCGTAATAAACCATTTAATATGATAACATTGTCATTGTGTAAATTAGAAAAACATACATTGGCATTAGGAAGTTTTTGGAACTTTTCATTTATCAGCATACATCATGTACATTTTTAAAATCGTAATTGGACTGAGAGTTCGATATTGACCTGTCGGGTTCGCGTGTCGAGGATGCAGAAGGCGAAGACGCCGTCGAGTCGGGCAGCTGCATACTCAGCGCCTCCCTGGGCATAGAGATGCAAAATGGCCTCGCCGTCGACCTCCGTCTCGAACCGGCACGACAGCGCTTCCTCCACCTGGCAACAACAAGCCAGATAGATCAATTCTCATAACGAAGATCGAATGCCGATTTTAGACACACCGCGGACCGGTCCTCCCAAAAGCCGCCAAGAATACCCAAGCGCAACCAAGAGTGCCATTACGGTAGCACTATTTAAGAGCAGCCCAAAATAGTCAAGAAGCAGCAAGAGGCACCAGAAAACACAGAAGACACGCAGTAGACCGCTACGAAACTGTGGAAATTGTTGCTCAGTTGATTAAATTAGTATTTTAAACGAATTTCGCGTAAAGTCGTAAAATCGTAAAATCTCTTGGTGGCTTCTGCGCGGGTATACCTAACGATAGCTACACCGATCACGAACTATCAGCTGCTCTTGGCTGTTCTTGGAGGCTTTTGGAGGGACCCCAACGCAGACCCAGCGGAGAATCGATAAGAAATTGCATTTCCTAATCACCAAATACAAAGGAACGTCACACAAAGCATCACAAATCAAATTCAAAGAGTTATACAACGTTTCATTAGTATCGTAGACGTGCCCCGAAATATTTTCAGGGCTTGTGATTCCGTTTTTCTCATCTTTCTCCAAAACCTCTTTCTGAGCACTCCAGCATATTGTTTAATTTTGTTTAAATTGTGTTTAAATTTTGTTCAAAGTGGATTAATCATGTTCCTCCAGAAAATATTACCTACATCTTAGCTTTCTATCTGAATTTACCTTGACTTAAGTTACATTTGTTGTCGTTGTACTACAATGGACATTTTGTACACTGATTTGTTTGTCATGGCAAACATTCTTGTGACTTCACTTTTTGGATATTTACCTTTATGGTAGTTCCGGTAACGGAAGCTTCGTGTTGTTCTCGGAAGGGAATAAGTAACTTTATTGTTAATCTTCTCACGCTCTTCCTTATACCATGTCAGGGGCGGGAATAGCGAAGGTGAAGATGTCTCCACCCCCCCCCCCCCCCCACACACACACACACACACACACGCACTTTTTATTTATATGTGCGGGGGAGGAGTTCACGTGTTCATTTTACAGTGTCGATAAATAATTCAAATGCCATCTCGGGTTCCATGAACATAGTAGCACCTCCAGACCTGTCTATCCAGCATGGTTGTCCTCAGCTCACTAACACTATCAAGGCCAGTGTCATTCTTTAGTGCACTAATGTATTACACATATCAACCTACAAGGTTTTCCTGACGGAACCATCATGAATTATTCATGACACCACTGTGATGGCGCTTGCTGGTGGTGGGATGGCAGGTGTGATGTACATTGGTAAAAAAAAAGTCGCCTCACGTGATGCGTTTTGACCAATCGCGACGCTTATTCTATTCGATATAATGAGATGATGAATCACAGACGGGCGGGTGGATGCAAGCTATTCACAGTGCAAGATCGGTATCACGCCACAAGTGACAAGTAATTGTTCGATTTACATGCAGATCTATCATAATACTCAATGTCACAATCTCATTAGTCATCACGAATTTCGATATTTTCTCATTGGTAATTAGGGGCGGATCCAGAGGGGGCCGAATCGGCCGCGCGGCATCCCCATTTCTTTCTCAGGCGTAAGAAAGAAATCCAACAAGAATAAATCTCATATGAATTCATAACGCTTCAAGTCATGTCCTGACCGGTCTGTGCCGACGGACGAAAGCCAAATATGGAACGGTAACAAGAAGAGCTGGTCTCCGCCCCCCCCCCCCCCTTTTTTTCCATAAATCCTGGATCCGTCCCTGTATTGCTAATTACCTTCTTGTAATTGTAGATCTCTCCGTTGTATATCAACCAGATGTGTGGGTACTGCTTCAGTCTCATGGGTTGCATCCAGAAGTCCCCGCCCACAATGCTCAGCCGATGGAACCCCAAATAGCAGGGGCAGTTCGTGACGACAGGCAGGGATTCGAACCTGAACCCGTCGGGACCCCGATGGGAGATCCTCGATGCCAGCGCGGCCAAGCGACCGGTGTACTCCGGCCGCGAAGCACCATCCCGATCCCCTCCGAAAAGCGCCCATATACCGCACATGGCTGTATCATGGGACAGTACGCTCTGCTTCTCTTATTTCAGGGCAGTAGCAGTTTATTATCTACGGCGCCGAAATCCAGCTAACGTGCATTCATGCACCGTGTCGGTATTTATGCAGCACCCCGTAATGTGTTATTCACGGAAAATTAGTCTGCTATTACAGACTCAATTGTGACCCTCTTTGCAAGGAAGTTGCATGTGAATTCTGACGTGGCTACTGTAGAGTAGAGAAGAAGGTGCACACCGGAATACAATCACGTGACTTCTAGTACTGTGTAGTTTAATAGTGATGAGACTTGTCAGTGGTACTGCCAGGTGTCACAAATAGCCGTCATACAAGGGTCACTTCGCGAGACGGCCTTCGGGCGGCCTTCGTAAATAACATATGTGTGTGTTTGCTTAATGTGTTTATAGTGAGATTATGTAGGCTTAGAGCTCATACATTTAATAGCTCCACTATAAAATGCAACCACATGGAATAACATAAACCGATACAAAATGTACTGATTTTATCACATTTGGATCTATTCGTACTTTTCAAGTGTGCGTAGTTCAGTGCATGTTTGATAAGGTGAAGCGAACATTATGCTTGAC
The DNA here is from genome assembly GCA_963669155.1 of Arbacia lixula. Taxonomy (NCBI): domain Eukaryota; kingdom Metazoa; phylum Echinodermata; class Echinoidea; order Arbacioida; family Arbaciidae; genus Arbacia; species Arbacia lixula. The sequence goes on along the minus strand of OZ022589.1, from coordinate 18,665,713 downwards.
ATAATTATGTTCAACCATCATAAAGCTTTATATCCATTCAAGGTACCCGTTTGTAACAACACACTCTTAATGTCAACTCCTTTACCCTTAGGCCCATTGTGTATTCCATGGTATTCACACAACTTTGTGATTATGGCCGGCCAACGAGATAAGAACATTGTCACTTTGGGCGTGTTTATCAACTCTTTTTTGGGTAGAATTAAGGTTTCCAAACGCGTTTAATTTTTTTTTTAAACGCGTTTAAACGAGTTGATAAACGCAAAGGTGTTTTGATAAAGGGGGTTTGGAAAGCTGTTTTGAAACACGCAAATTTGTACGATCCTAAACGCGTTTAAATTTTAAACGCGTTTAAAGAAGCGAGATAAACGCAAAGCTGTTTTGAAACGCGTTTAAACCACGTGTTCTCGGTGACAAGGCCGGTTTTCGTCTTGGGCGATCGAGTTGATAAACGCACCGTTTTTTAAACGCGTTTGGAAACGCGTTTGGAAACGCGTTCGTAGAGGCCTTTGAAGTTGATAAACGCACCATTTTTTTAAACGCGTTTGGAAACGCGTTCGTAAAGGCCTTTGGAAACGCGTTTAAATTTCTGAAAAGTTGATAAACACGGCCTTTGTCTCTCCATCGGCGTATTCAACGGGAATGCTGAATAGTGTGAAATTGCTGTTACATGTATTCTCTACCACGGGTGAGTGCCCTTTCCATTCACACAGCAGGCGTTCACTTTTTGCGGGAAACCCATACACGTTCCCTTCAATCTTTTTGAGACAGGCATCGCTTGATTTTCTACATTGCTGTTTTTGCATACGCGCCCTCTATGTTCACAACACTAGGGTTCATTGCGATTCTCTTCTTCAGAAACCTGTACTTATATTTTTTCAAAGTCCCGCTTCAAAAAATATGTCTACTTTCTGCTTGCAGGTTTCGGTAAAAATACGTTCCGTTGAATTCCAATTCTTTGATGGAATATACTTTACCACGAGCATGTTGGTTCACGTTAAAGGATACAAACCTACTCTTCTAGAAAGGTTGATTTAAAAAAAAAATGTTCTCGCTGATAACACTATTTCAAACAAATCAGACTGAGTCCAGTTTCTTTTTTTTTTTATACAAACTATCACTCGACTCGTTGTTTTCCGTTTCATAGTGCGCTATTTACTCGGAATAGGGCTGATAAATGCGTCTAGAAGTTTGACTTTGAACATCCCTGTTGCTGAATGGTTGTGTGGTGATGTCACTAAAAATGTATCATCATAAACATGTTTATTTCATCTTATACATGTTGATGATGTCAGGTCCTTGTCCTTGTCCTTGTAGAAATAATCCCAAAAGCAGCTCACTGGGGAAGCTAAACTGGGATGTCGAAGTTTGGCGGTGTCGATGGTTGGTGGTGCATCAAGATAATATGCATGTGTAGGTCGTTTGCTAGTGTTACCCAGTAGAGCCTTTACATATAGATCACAGCCCCGCCCCTTTCCTATACCCTGATTCCCCGATTAAAATGCCAAAAGACATGTTTAAGTATTCAATATGAGTATCATGATATGACATATTTCTGATGTTATTTCTGTTGAATGTAGTATTCAGCTATTTTGAGCATACTTGTACACAGACTAACTTCACTGTACATAGACTTGACCTGAGACTAACTTGTACGCTAACTGAACTTTGCACTTGACTGTAGGCAGACGCAAATAACTTTCACGCTGATAAGATCGTACTTGACCGTTCATCAACCTCAAGGTTGACCATGACTTCTTCATTTTTGACAAAGTAAATGAAGGTATGTACCAACTAAAACGTTATTTAATGTAGTTTAATCGAACAATGTTGCCTGATATGCAGGACCTTGCATTTTCCTCATTTCCAATGTTTTAAGTGTCGGATTGACCTTCAATTCGGTCGTCAATCAAAACTAACGTGTTGTATATATGTGCCGCTGTGAGTTGATGGAAAAGTTCGCTCACGATGCCGAAAGTAGTTTTAGCCTTAGTTCAAGCCTGCAGTGTTTGTTTATCTCAAACAAAGGAGTTAAAAAATCCTTCTGGAAATAATTCGTTGACATGGTATATTGTCAGGGGAAATATATAGTAAAGTGTACTGTTGAATTACGTTTGTTCAAGTTAAATTCACACAAGAACAGATTTTCTATGCATAAAGTTTAAAGTTGAAGCTTAGGCTAAAGGCTATTGAGTGTACCATGCCTGAAGGTCACTGTGCATAGGGGCAATTTCCATCCAGTTTCGGAAATAAGTCAAGATTTGGTTTATGTTTGAAGATAGTATTGTTTAATCCCCAAATAACCATGTTTATCAGTAATATGGTTCAGAGATTTTGCTCTAGATCTGTTTGTTTTATACAAGCACATTTTCACGCATTTAGTAAAAATTAAGGCGTTGTAAACATACAAGGGGAAGACAGATTCATAGTTAACAAACTTTGGAGTGTCAAATGATTTATTTGAGAGGGAAATAGTTACAGTGCATTGACATGGACAAGATTTATTCAGATAATGGCAACAAAGATTACTTGTGTTTATCACCACTGTGACTTGCAAAGACTTGCACATTTTTAGGATTAGGATTTGTGTTATAGATACATGTAGTCGCATTATATCATACTGCTATGCAAAAAATGCAATATATAGCTAACAGTCATAAATGGGTATGAAACAGTAATTCATAAAGTGACCCAGGAATAGTTTTTGTTACATACAAGAATTATAGGTTGAAAACTCTAGTTGATTGAGTGATTGTTTATATTTACATCTCACCTTTGATCTGAGAACTTAAAGGCTGGTTATCATATTTCACAGATTTAAGAAATACTGAAAAGTATCTGTACTTTAATTGAGTTAATCATCTATCTATATGATGAGAGTAATTTGATACAAGGGGTTATTTTTTCTCTTATGTTTGTTCTTTATTGTAGGAAACCAACACAATTGCTGAATGCAGTATATTCTGCACCACTACTGAAGTACTTGATATCCAAGATTGGACCAAGACGAAGGGACATTAAAGGAAGCTAAATCGCTGTCAAACGCCTCCTTCGTGGTTATTCAAACAATGTGATTGATGCGACACGGTCTTTCAACAATGAGTGTACGTCAGAAGCCGAACATTCGTTTTGATAGTGTAAAGTCTATTAAAGGGTCATTATCCGAGGGCAATGAGTACAATGAGTGTACTTTAGAAGCCGAAGCCGATAGTCTAAAGTCTAAAGGGTCATTATCTGAGGGCAGTAATGAAATATGAAAAAAAAACGTATACATGGTCTACGTGCTCATATCTACCAGCATATAATCTGAACGTTGCACGCAGACACAAATTGATTCATGATTCTTTGATTATATTGCCCATGAATTCAGCTCAGCATACCAGTTGCCTGATGGTTGTGTACCGGTGTCACTATTGTCGCAAACATGAATGCGTTAGTATTTCTCACGGGTTTGTTCCTGATTTCAAATAGTTTCCTTTCGGCGGAGTCTGCTAGGATTCTCATATCGGCTCTCTTCGGAGAAGGTAGCCACTACACGTCAGTGGTTCCAGTCGGGAAAAAACTTGTCGAACAAGGACATGACGTGACATTCCTGATCAGTGAGGAATACGCACACAGAGCTCTAGTTCCTGAGCACGCCGAGCTCTTCAACTTCGAGATGTTCACCTATCCGGGTAACCAGGACAGGATATATGCGTTGGCCAACGACCTCTTCAACATGAACTATTACAACAACGCCTCTGCTCTACAGATGATGCACTTCCTCACCAGCTGGCCGAAATTCAACGCAAAGGCTTGCGATGCTGTTCTTGCTAATAAGGAGCTACTTAAGCGACTCAAAGACACGGACGCCATCATGTTTGACGTTGCCTGGTCGTGTCCCGTCTATATGCAATCGTACATTCAGCGGCACCTAGCCGGACAGGATATTCCTCTCATTGTGTTGACAATGACAACGCCACTTTCGCACGCGTTCCAACTGGCGGGGTCGCCTTTCAACCCATCCTACCAACCTGTGTCGAATACGGGCTTCGGATCGGTCATGAGTTTCACCGAGCGAGTTGCGAACACCATCGCCGACTACATATTCACAGCTATGTGGAAGAACATTATGTCAACCTCTCTTGAACATCTGGTTGATAAATACGATCTCGAGCCCTACTTGAAAGTATCGCTTGCAAAGGCCATTGATCTGTATCTTATGAACATGGACTTTGCCCTGGAGGTGCCTGCCCCGCTGCCACCTGCCATGATCCCTGTGGGAGGGTTGTCGACGCGCCCGGCCCACTCGCTTGCCGACCAGGACCTCGAGGCCTTCATGCAGAACTCCGGTGACGACGGAGCCATCGTCTTTTCTCTAGGCACCTACTTCACTACTGTCCTCACCAGCAAACCGGAACTCCTAGGCATGTTTCTAGAGGCGTTTCGGCGTGTTCCGCAGAAGGTTGTTATGCAGCTTCAGGACTATCCTCGGGAGAAGATTCCCGAGAACGTGCGAGCGATGTCCTGGCTTCCACAGAATGACCTGGTAGGCCACCCCAAAACACGACTTTTTATCTACCAAGGTGGAAACAACGGGGTTTATGAGGCCCTATATCACGGTGTGCCCATGATTGTTCTCCCGATTGGGGCGGATCAGGTAGATACAGCAGCTCGGGTGGAAGAGTGCGGTATCGGAATTAGCGAAAAGTGGCATGGTCTCAGCGTTGAAATCATCCTTGCACGCATCACGGAGGTGATACAAAATCCGCTTTTCGCTGACAACGCGCGGCGTCTTTCCGCCACTTATCGAAGCCGGCCAATGACGCCAGCGGAGCGTGCTGCATTCTGGGTGGATCACGTGATTGTTCATGGTGGTGATTACTTCCGCTCACCCGTAAGCGATCTGAGTTTCATTCAGCGGAATTTAATCGATGTTTATCTCACCTTTGCTTTGATCATAGGGACAGTAATTTACGCAATGTTTAGGTTTTTTACACTGTGTCTAAGATGCTGTAAAGGAAATGTTGAGAAACATCGGCATAGTAAGACGGATTAGTAGACAGGTTAGCTCATTAGAATCAGGGCTGGGCTGTCACGAGTGACCCCAGAGATCGAAACGGTGGACCCTGAACATAATAAACATACTTGGCTCCAAAATCATCAAAAATGTGTCGTCACTAACATGGGGGGGGGGGGGGCGATGGCATCTCTGTGGGTGACGTCGACGAAATGCAAACATTGTTCGTGTTACTTTTTGTTTGAATCTTTCTCGATTTGTGTACAGGTTTCTTTCATTACAAGTAGGTCTGGTACCCGTATATGCAATTTGAAGTAGTAGCCTGATAGATTCTTTTTAGTACATTTGTATCCCTAATATGATAAGCCTACGTGTAGACAATAGTGCCATTCTCATTGGGCTTAAAAAATCGCGAGGTTAGAACAATCGCGAAGTTAGGGTGAAAGTTGCCTATCAACCGTATCAAAAGCCGAATGGTCCTATTGTCCCTGTCCCCTAACTTTTCTAACTTCCCTTTCTAACTTCCCTTCCCTTTCTAACTTCACGATTTTTTAAGCCCCAATGAAAATAGCACTTATCTGTTTTCGTGGGGTGAAATCTATACATGAAAGTATGTAACACAGGGAGTTTATTTACAGCTCTGGAGGCGAATATCCCCTTCTACCTCATTCTTGTGTGAATAGCTAATATTACGCTTTATATTCACGCGGGCTCAATCAAACACAGACTACAAAAATTAAAGGATGAAAAGTGCGATTTTAAGACATGTTGTGTGAGAAAACGTGATGACTCTTGACAATTGTATAGGCGTACGTTAACACTGAACATGGCCTCCCATAGTTATATTAGAAAGAAGTAAATGTTCATACTGAGTTTAAACGGGATTTCAGAAACAATGACGCAATTAAATTCATATGGATATATCATACATGATATTGATACATTCATTTAAATTTATTGGGCAAGAAATTTAACAAGATGTGGTCAAAGGTTGTGAAGTATAATCCTAAGGAACTGAAAATACTGTAAATACATTCTTTTAAACATTACATTCAGCGCACCCAAACGTGTAACACAGTTTGATTCGAGATGTGTTCACCCCAACATAACGAATTTTATCGATATTTGGATTTAAATTGCAAAGTCAAAAGAATAGTGTAATATTACTTGAAAAACGTGTAACAATATGTGTATATCATTATGTAATCAATTGAACAGCAATCCACATTCACGAGTTACAAATTTGACATGTGTGTATCTGTGTGTATCTATTTGAATTATGATTTCAAAAAAAGACAATCATGCTTTTAACGTTTAAACCTGAAGAAGACATGCATTTGTTTAAAATTCATCGTATTAAATAATCATTTCACCCTGCTTAGTAATTTAATTAATGAACTACAACTGCATATGAAAGGGAATTAATGAGTATAGAAACAGAATATAAAGTAGGCAAGATGTGTAATTATTTTATAACGAGATAATGGAAAGATAATAGATGTCATGACATTAGCAATTAGGAATGTATGTGCTATGAATGACGAATTCAATAAATTCAATTAATCCCCTACACTTTGTACTCTACCGTTCTTTCCAATATTCCCTGTAATTCAAATTTTAAATATTCAAAAATGAGGACTCCATAATTATTTGCAATTTGCCAGTGTCGAACGTCAATTGAATGAAAACTCGCATTAGGTTGATAAACATTTTCCGAAGTGGTATTGGAATTGAGAACGGGGAGGGTAAAATAGTACTGGTAGTTATTACCTACCGTCGGCAGTGAAGAATTGCAAACGCAATTTACACTCAAGTATGATTTACAGGTGAACGAGAGGCCATCTAGCTTGCTTAGCACGATAAAAATAATCAGGATCATTCTTATCGACTATTAATATTTAAATAACGAACTAAGCCCTTCACTTAAACATGTGATCTGTTTGAATACATATCGATACAATCCAGACTGAATGATCACCTTGCAGAGAGACCGACTTGTTTGCTGAACGCTTCGCATGTCAGTTTTGAAGCATTGTAACACCAGAGATGTGTCAGGAAGGAGGGACAACTCGATCATAATATATTCAAACATCTGTATGGATATTAAAGCGTGCTAATGAATGTCAAAAGCATTCCACAATCACTGCAATGCTTTGATGTCCCATACGCGGCATCGTCATTTTGCTAGCGTCAACTTGGAAAGCAATATCTTTAATTCCCTGTTTTATCTCTCGAAGCTGTGTTTCTGATCACATTTTTTTTTTTGTAATTTTCAAGAAAGTTAAGGGCAACACCACTAAAGATCCTGTATTCGTTTTTCTTCTAAATAATTGTTGAATGATGCACCCAGCTGGGGCTGGGTGGTTGGAGTAAACAACGCGCTCACCCGACCGTCTACCTAGCTGGCTGAGCGAAATTCCCAGGGGCCTTAATATTTAGCGCCATCTCCTGTCCACAAAAATAACACGTCTCCTGCAACAACAACAACAACAAATAATTGTAGAGCACAATCAATGGGTATGCATGCAGCACAACTTTTCGTTCAAGGAAGTAATTAAATAAAATGTTTTCCACTTTGGCTCTCCATTTTTCAGAAAACTGAACTAATTAAAATTGTTAGGATTGTTTATGTAATGCTTGTTGATTGGTGTATCCAGGGGACCCGGGGAGAACCGTGCTTTGCTCACTGACAGGGCTACCACGGTAATAAGCCAGTTCGTAATTACAATTTGCGCATGAGCAGATGAAGGTCATAGTGACCAAACCAGCTTGTTGGTTTTCAAATCACTGAGATAAGCATCATCCTTAATAAGTTATTTTAGAATATGCTTGTTATCCAATTTATAAAAGAACACCAAGGTGTTCAATCATGGGGTATTTGACAACAGGCCAAACGACAACAATTAGTTTACAATAAACAATGTAATAGAAGCTTTCCCAATTGTTCACAGACCGTAGCCTACTATTCTTGTCACCTGTTTTGAGATGGTTCCTTTATTAGAGGTTGAATATCGCCAATTGCTATGTCGGGTAAGCACATTACGTAACATCTCCTTTTGAAATGATATATTAATCAACTGCTTATCCTAATGAAAAAGGGAAAGGTCATAGCATGGACCTATCATGGATGGACTGTGCTCGGATAGACTTCCTTTGATCTATGATGACCACCGCCTCATAAAAATTCAGAACATTCAGGTGTTTTAAACAATACGCTGTATTTCTAATTAGGCAGTACCTTCCTCTGAATAACAAAAGAAATCTGGTCAGAGAAATATATCAGCCGTTCAGGCTTCGCTGGGAGCTCGTATCTGGTCTTTTTACACACACTGTGAATTAGTTTTGGGGTGAGCGAATGGAAATTTTGGGAAAATTGGAGAAAGAATTTGGTCCGTAACTTTTTCGGACACCTCCGGACACGAAATTGAGGTTGTTTCCATGGAAGGTGAAACACTCAATGAACGATTTACAAGAAATTTTCAAGGAAATATGATTGCCCAATGTGCGATATGGAGGCATTTCTCTGGCATGTTTTCTACAGCATTCTCCTTTTATCACAAAAACGAAGCACCAATATAATCTGAAATACACATAATCGTATCATTATAAGATGTAATACTACTGCACATGCACTTCAGTTCATGAAGTGGTTCTGAAATCTTCTGCGCATGCAGAATACATATCCCTCTAAATGCATCCAAAATTCGTTTTGCATATTTGGCGGTGGTCGTCACTGGATCAAAGAACCAAATGCGTCAAATATTCTATTGTGCTATCAATGAACGCGACTGGTGTAGGAATAAATGATTCTTCGTGCTGACTCCAGTTGTAACACCTTCCTGGTCATAGTGACCAAACTTGCTCCAGAGCTAACTACGAACTGGTGTATTCAAAGAACACGGAATAAATAAACAGCTACGTAAACAAGGTTTGGCCACGGAAAAACTGACAGCCTTCCAAACTAATATACACAGAGGGTCACCACTCCGGCCATACCTACTATGAAACATCGCACATTCATATATTTATTTTGTACACAACCGTCCACGTACAGGCGCGTTGCCCTGTTCTGTCGCGTGTGTTCGAACTCTGTTCTGGCCAGGTTCTAGCCATTGAAGAGTGCGTGCACCAAATATTCTGTGCGTATTTCGTTATGAAAAGGATAATGGAGTAGCCATTTCGTAATTGCAATTTACGCATGAGCAGACTTTTGCTCAGGTCAATATCACTACTCACAGAGTAACAAGGGAATTCATTAGATAGTCGAGCACATTTCAACTTATTATCATGCAAATATGGCACCAGCTATTCAGCTGGTAGTGAAAGAACATTCCACCATGTGCATCTGCTTCTATTGTTGTTCCGGGCACACTGTAAAATGTTTTTACATCCATCATCCAACACAAGTTCATGATAAAATCCCAGTCAGCAGTCTAGGAATATTCATTCAGTGGATTGTCCGACTATGCTATAATTACGAAATCGGTCTATTCATATCACGCGTGCAACACAAACCTCCGATCACTGGCGCACATCAAGGTCTGCTTACCTGGTGCGGCAGTGTCGCCTTGATCCGATGTGCCAGGTTTCCTCTACACGGTGCAAGTACCCACACACTATGTCACACACTTCATCATAAGAGGACGTGGTGGGAAATGGCATCGAAAGGTAAACTTTGATTTCCCCTATTCGTTAAGAAGTTATGTTAGGATAAGTACATTGTATTTGAATAGAGGATCTCAAGACACTCTATAGGCCTACTTTAGTTGCCTTTTATACTGATTCCAGTTGTGCTGTAATGAAGATCCAACTTTTAGCATCACCAGAAATGGTTTCCATAAATAGTTAACCTACGTCGTGTAACTTCATGATTTTCATTTTTAGGTGGTCTGTCTCTCCTCTAATCTCTCTCTATCTCTCTGTCTCTCTTTGTCTCTCCTTCAATCTCTTTGATATTCTCTTGCACGCTCCCGTTCGTTCTCTACATCCTTATTCCCAGAGCCAGTTTGGCCAACTCAGTTTCAATAGGTAACAATAAGGCGCATATTATTTTATTGTCTGCTTGCTTGCCAAACTCTGTGTATAGATGGCTGTAATTATCCATATGTTTAGCCTATCACCATTATCAGCTCTGTATGTCTCTCCTCCTACATTTCTCTTTCCTCTGTTCTCTTTCTATGTTTCTCTGTCTATGTTTCTTTCTATTTCTTTTTTCTATTTCTTACATACACACACGCCTACATACAATTACTAACACACACACAAACGCATCGACCAAAGAGAGGAGCTCATTTCCCTATGTGTTCCCTTTGTAAGTTCTACAGAATTTACATGATATGAACTTATGTAGTTGGTATGTGTATCTGAAAAAGGCATATCTGTTTAATGAACACTTGGCAGAAGGGCCTCTGAAAATAGAGGCGGGTGAATTTGAACCATGGTAAAATAAATACTGCAACTACACGTGGTGAAAGATTCCCGCCTGAACTTACACTAAGCGTTGGGTTGGGCCCACGCACAGTCAGATCTTGATCTTGCAAAACAATTATTTCTGTAAACACTGGTAAAACATTTGCATGGAATAATGTGAGCCCCTGTTAGTACTTTGATGTATTCATAAAGAAATAGGGTGCAGCTTGTCACCAAATAAGGCTTGAGGAATGCGCGCAGACATCGCGTGATGAGGTGCGTTATGTATTCATTTCATTCATCATATTCAGTAGAAGTCTATTATAGCATGTGCTACGTGGTATCTATTATCACAGATAGGGCTCCAACGATGGTTTACATTTTACAAAGCAGACGGACTATGCAGTCTCCATACTCGAGTACAAGGTATGGAATGGCCGATTCTGTGTACGTTCATAATGCCTTTCAATGTGCTGTTCCTTTTATTACCGATTAATGTTGAATTTATGATCGAAACATATTCAATAGTTATTGTGATATCTAGCTCCAAAGACGGGTTTCCTTTTTGTGGGACGCACTGTATAATCAACGATAATATATGTAAAGAAATGCTAAAAATGATATTTTGTTTTACTTTAACCAAAATAAATCAATATTATTTTTCACATAAATGTTAGATAAGAAAACACATTGCAAATTCTTGAGATTTTGGTCCCTCATCTAGGGAGAGGGAGGAGAGACTTCCCAACCTATAGTTACTGTAGAAAAAAAGGAGTGCATATGCCCCTGAGCGATCGCTGCCCGTGCTAAAAGAAAAAGGATACTTAAGAAATGCAAACTTTACTTGCGCAGCAGCAAAGTTTTACATTGATCTATAATAATAGGCCTGCAAATATTATTTAATGCGATGACAACCATGTAGAGTAATGTCGAAAAACGTACAAATTTAGATGATCAACGCAATCTTTTAAAATAGTGCAAACAAAAAGTACCTTCATGTTAGAACTGATATTCAAAATATGTCGACCAATTGCTTGTATCCTGAAATGAATAGAGACCCACATTGCGTTTACCGTAATAAATCAGACGTTCAATTATTTATTCCCTTTCATTTCTTGCTCACTAATCATTTTTTTTTTGCAGGTACATACAAATACTGTGTATGAATTGATATTTAATTATATTGTTTGTTTGCACATATGTTTATGATAATTTATGCTCGATATCTGCAAGCAGTGCTACACGTGTGTGTGGGTGTGTGGGGGGGGGGGGGGCGGGGCGATATGCTTCCGAGCAACAGCTATTATGCTTATACCACCCCTGGGCTCCCTAACACACGTATTGTCTCATATTACCTCTATTTGCACATCTGTTGCAGACATTCAATGGATGTGCAATGTGGCGTGAATCTCGTGACTGAATTCTGTAACGGGAGATACATATTTCGGGATTGAGGTAACACACATCAACCGACCAGTCCGTACAGATATCTAGTGCGGTTTATTGTGTACATTGAAAAGAGGAAGTTGTGTTTCAAATAAGACTTGAAGCATATTTTTGTATCTGATTTGTAATTATTCCAGCCTTCTCATATGGTAGAAATAATAAAACATTTATAAATGGCAATATGCCGCAGTAGCACCCCCCCCCCCCCGCCCTTCCGCTCCTCTACCCTTTATGTTAGAACTGATATTCAAAATATGTCAACCGATTGCGCGTATACTGAACTGAAGAGAGACCCACATGTATTTACCGTGATAAATCAGAAGTCATGTCGATGAAATATTCATGTGTAATTTGATTATAGGTATTTATGTCAAAATCACACGTTTGTACGTGTTATGTCAATGGAAGGGGCATTTCTTTCTCATCATGATATGATCGACCTTTAATCTATAATCCATTTGCTTTCGTGTGAATTAACAATGCCCAGTCTGATTAGGATTAATATTATTGATACATGATTCTCATGCATGTATTTCTAAAATGAGGTATCGAGTAGACTATGAAGTAAGCAGTACAGTTTTATATTGTTGTTAATGCTGTCATTTTGAGCCATTTCCATGCAATAAATAGGTCGTACGAATGCGTCAAAGTTGAAAGTCTGCGCGCGCGTCAATACGCTTTTGTGTGCAAATATTGCAAAAAACGTGACTGTTTTCAATCGGCCATAGCTCCTCAGAATGCCCGCTGACCCCCATTTTTTTAATAGTCGAAAAGAGTATGAAATGTAGATGTGATTTCATGTGTCAATTTACTGTTAAGTACATCGTGACGTCATCATATTGCCACATGAATAAAAAAAAAAAGTAATTTTCATGTATGACGTCACGAACTTTTTTTACTCATTTTTCCGTATCTCTGTAATTCTTGATTAATTTTCTGTGCCTAAGTTGTGCCTAAGACATTGTTTTATGGTAGGGTTTCCTTGATTTTTTTATTTTCAACAAGTCTTCAAGGTGTAAATTTGATTATAGGCATTAATGTAAAAATCGGACCTTTGTATGTGTAATGTCAATGGGAGGGTCATTTATTTGAAATTATGAAATGACATGAGGATCTTTTAGGAGCTGTATCTTGCCTATGTTTGGATCATTTACTCTGAAATTTTAGTATATTGTAGCTGAGTGTACTAGCTTTCTGGGCATTGTCTTCATTTTTCTAATCAGATATCGGGGTTACGGTGAAATTTCAGCTGGAATGTCGATTTCTTAATCATTCTAGCCCCTGCTGGGCATTACGTGTTACGTGAATGGGAAGATTTGTGGCTCAATGGGTACGGCGCTGTGTTCAGATATCGAGGCTCCCTGTTCGATTCCTGAAGTGGGTAGGGTCAATTCATTTATTCCTTTTGCAGTGTTTAGTTTGTCACCTTCTTCTGTTCTATCCCTCACGTTGTCATTTTCTTTGAGATTTTCTTTCCCATGTTTTTCCTCTCACCCCTTTATCGTACATTACTATTAATTACATGTTGAATTATCCGATACATGTGACTATTTATGTAAGTCTCTGAAATGTTAGTATATTGAGCGGTGTCTCTCATTTCTTATTAATAGATGGTGTCACAATTCAATCCTTTTGCAATGTGATTGTTGCGATCTTCTTCTGTTTAGTCTCTTACTTTGTCATTCTCTTTGAGATTTCCTTTCCCATTTTCCCTCTCGCCCCTTTATGTCAAATGACTATTAATTGCATGTTGTTAGCACATACACGTGACTATGTAGGCACGTCTCTTGCGTGAGTGCTGCCTCTGATTTCTAATGAATACATAGTATCATTATGGAAGGTCCATGGTGTCATCCCATGTCTGTGCACGAATTTGTAAATACAGACCACCTTATACTTGTCCACAAGTATGTTTCGTGGTTTTTTTTTTTTTTTGTTTTTTTTTTTTTGTTTTTTTTTTTGTTTTTTTTTTGGGGGGGGGGGTCTTACTTGACAGATGCTATTTCAATGAGCGCGTAGAGGTGCATGAACAAAAACTACATGTGGAGAGGGAGGGGTATTTGGCCAAACAGAGTGAGGAATTAATGGAATTAATGGTGCCATTTGGCGTCCCACGATTGGGTCTCGTGTCATTTACAATGTACACTGCCGATCTCATTTCAAGCGTTCACTGCCATGCTGCTGACACACAGCTTTATGTCTCTTCCAGTCCCACTGAGCATATTCAAGAGCAAACTGTATGATTGCTAGAAACATGTATTGACTATGTACGTGGATTGGTGTTAAAGAATAGGCTCATGCTAAATTATAGTAAACATTACTTGATGATAATTGGCACAGCTAAGCAAACATCCAAAAACTTAACTTAAATGGTGTTTCCTTTTAGAGACTATGATACAACCATCTGATAGTGCTAGGAATCTTCATGTGCAGTTTGATACTGAGTTGAATATGAAACAACATATAACTACTATTTGTAAATCAGCATATCACATGGTCTATAGTCGTATCCGAAAATATTTAGATATGGATGTTACTAAAGAGATTGTTCACGCAAGTCATCTTCCCTTAAGAATCTTCATATTTTAGACAAAAAAAATAAAAACTTGACAAAAACATTTCATATTTGTGCTAGTTACTTCTCAACACAAATATTTAAAATTACACTTTTTTCAGTGGTGACATATGATACAAAATGTAAGATTTGACATTCATATATTTCTATGAAGCGAAGCTTGAAATATATAATAACAAACAATAGAATACATATGGTACCTGTACAAATATTACTTTTTTCACTTAAAATATGATTTAATCCCAACGGCATTCCAACCATGTGAAAGGACTTAACACGCTCTTTTATTTGATACCAAATTCGTCATGGTAGTATTTATATTTCTGAAGATATAGTAAATTTTACGATGTTTGGCAGTTGAACAAATTTCATTGAATTCCATGGGTGCGTGTAAACTTTGGCTCAACTGTATATCACGTTTCATTGACGTAGTTTAAACGACTCTTTCATGATTGTGAATTGCCTGAGTAACTTTTCCAATAGTCTATAATAGTTTAAATATATTTACGAATATTTCTCCTCTGACAATAGCCATGCATATAATAGGTCTGTCCCAATGCTGCTGACCTGCAGCATTCTGCAAATATATTGACCGCGAGGAACGTGTAGGTCAATACAAGTCCCCTGGAATAAGATACTTGGAGTCTTGTTCAGTTTTCCGGATATTTTTCACTTTTTGCTGAAAATCATTCGATCCCTTTTATTTAGAGATAGCTTCTTCGTTTATCTTCTCTATCGTTGTATCGTTGTTTTGACGTACAAGTTCATACCTGTATTGTATTTTTTTTCTCTCTCTTTAATTTGCTCTGAAGCACCTTGAGCATCTAATTCAGATGGAAAGTGCGCTATATAAATTCTGTATATTATTATTATTATTATTATTATTATTATTATTATTATTATTATTATTATGTTTTGTTTGTGGGTGCTGATGCCTATAAAGGTTCAGTCATGCATAGGGACTGTCGTCATCATGGTCATGTTCGTTTCACAGATACGATGAGAGCGATGGAGTTGTATGAATAACAAGCTGTTAATACTATCCTTGATTTCCCAATTATTTCCATTTGGATGTGTGTGGATTTTTTTTTTGTTTGATGCTCTATATTGAACAGTGGCCTATATCAAATAAACCTTCCGTCTTCTAATGAATTGCTTTATTTGCGCTTGATAACAAAACAGCCAACGTAGCCGTGAGGCATTTTAGTTATTTGAATGACCCGTTATCACAAAGGAAGGCCTTGTTTATAATGGCTACCTATTTGATAATAACCTGGGTCACAGCTGTGCGTATACACAATAAATGAAACACCATACCTCTGTATATACGTGAGCTACATGTAGCTTTGTGACATTCGCGTGTGGTATAGTGTTTTTACAACAGGCGTGAAGGCTTGTGGAACGAATATAGTAGGCCTATTATAAAAGAACAGTGTTGGGTAAAACGTTGTCCATAGACCCTAAGATGTGTACATTACATTGAGTACCATCAGCCATTTAAATAAGTAACAATTTTAGTGTTCAATAATTGGTAATCACATTATGGACTTGTTGTAGGCGAGTAAATCGTTGTTTGTCGCAAGTCACACAAGTTTACTTATTTGTACTCCAAGTTATGAAATAAATAGGCCTATTTGCCCGTCCGAAACCTACTCGAAATCAAGCAATTGATATAATTCCGCTCAAAATCAGATTTTGGTTCCATTATTGTGAGATAAGTTCTTTTAGGGTATTTTCTTTTATTTTCCATGGTTTTTTTTACACAGTCTTCTTTCCTTTTACATGCACGTATATAAACGTGAATATGTAAAGCGCACAGATCCGTTTACTCTTTTTAATTCGTGTTCATTCCCAGGTCTACTCGGGAAACTTCGCGCAGGTGAAACAGTAATCTGCGCAGAGGGGTACTGCTTCGCCTTCGAGCGAAATGGCTACCTCAAGGCGGGACCACTGGTACCGGAAGTGGTCATGGACTATCCGCATCTGGTCCGACAAATGTACCGGGACTTCGTGCGCGCCGGAAGTGACGTAGTGGTTGCTCTCACGGTAATGTATAGGCTACTAGAAGGGGGTCACATTGAACACTCGTTGCACTCTGCTAATGCGATACAGTACTGATGTTTAAGCTTTTGAAATGTTGTGAGAGAACATTCTTCCACGTTGACAGAATAAATATATTGTTGCACTTAGTGTTCATTATCGACAATATACCTTGCTTTGGGTTAACAAACTATCTTTCTATCTCTCTATCTATATCTGCTTTGTTCAGCCACACAGTGGTTTAGAATCATGTATGTGCGTCACAGAAATTACTGAACCTATAGTTACATAAATGTGCATATATATCTATATATGTATCACACACACACACACACACACACACACATACACACACTCACGCGCGCATACACAGGCGCATTATAATGTAGTCTACGGTCTCAACTTATTGTACAGATCAATATTTTAGTACCGCGATTGGGATGGGCGGAGGAATTATTCCGACTTAAGACGGAAAATGCCCTAGACATATTATCTCCCTTTTTTCCTCCTTTTTCACCCCCCCCCCCCCACCCAATACTTATCTTTGGGTTTTTTTCTCCCCCCCCCCCCCACCCCTCTCTCTCTCTCTCTCTCTCTCTCTTACTATATAGCTATATTACTCTGCAGGTCATATGATACACTCCGCGGGTGTAGTTCAAAAACATTTTCCCAGTTTTCAACAAAACATCACATGGATTTATAATTGATTTTGGAGACTACTTACATTAGCACCATGAGATGTCTAGCTGAATTACAGATTTGACACATCGATCTTGCGAGTCATGCAAGTCATTAAAAAATGCTTTGTCCTCCTCATGCGTAAACTGCTGTTTGATTGCAATGCTTTGAGAATTATTGAAAAAAAAATGAACCTGTTGAAAGAAAATTACATTCCTTCACGTGAATGTTGTCTCGTTTTGTGCGTTATGCTTTGTTCAGCCACACAATGGTACAACTTCAGTGGTTTTGACAGACAAAAACGTCTAAATATGGAACATGCTTCCAGGGTTTGTGACATTCCTTTTTCGAGGATTAAGGAGTCCTTTAACTCTTAATGCGCTATTGAGGCATTTTTTTGCACATGTAATGCATGCAAATCTCAATTTCTGCCATATAAAGGGTTACAAACGTGTTTATCTCCTGTTGTTGATTCTCCACATAGTAGATTAGTGATGCCTTGTACAGCCGCACAATGCTACCACTTAAGGATTATGAAGTTAGTTCTTAATTATCCACAGTACTACAGCAATCGAACCAAGATGTCCGTTGTAGGCCGAGAAAGTGAGACCGAGGTGTCGAATCGTCAAGCGCTGAGGATGGCGAGAGAGGTAGCGGATGAGACAGGGACTCTGATGTGTGCTGGTTTGTGCAATACGGGTGATTGGACTCCAGGGAACACGGAGATAGAGGAAACTACCCGACAAATATACAAGGTATGCGATATACGAGAAATGTGATATCCAAGGTATGTGATATACAAGGTATGTGGTATTCAAGGAATGTGATATAAAAGGTATTTGATATAAAATTAATGTGATGTACAAGGATGTGATATTCAAGGAATGTAATATGCAAGGTATGTGATATACAAGGTATGTCATGTATGTGGTATTCATGGAATGTGATATAAAATTAATGTGATGTACAAGGATGTGATATTCAAGGAATGTAATATGCAAGGTATGTGATATTCAAAGAATGTGATATCCAAGGTAAGTGATATACAAGGTCATTCTCTATAAGTGCCATGTCCGGAGACGTTGGCGATCATGGCGTGCCACAAATCTCTGTTCCTAGCTGTTTGAATCAGCTCCACCTCCCGCTGACCCGCACCTCTCTCTGTAACTCTCTGTAATAAATCAATTCATTAAGACTGATCATCCAATTCATCCGTTTCCTTCCTCTATCCCTCTTTCCCTCTATCTTTCCTGTCAATTGCTAAATTTTTAAGAACGTCCTTTATGTCCTACAAAAAATATTTGCCTAGTTCTTCTCTCCATAATCAGCGTTTAGCTTATCAGATATAGAAGGTATGTAATGTATATAAGGAATGTGATGCACAAGGTATGATAACGGAATGATAAAGTGAAAGAGAGACATAGGTTGACAACGAATGACATGGTTTGATAATATCGAGCAGGAATCGATCAGGACAGGTCAGATCAGTAAGTGAAGATAGAATAAGGTGGAGGTGCAAAATCGCCAACACCTGGTTCAGGACTGCATCTGACACACCCGATGAATATCACATAATGCCATATCAGAGGAGAGGCGCGCTTTAATTTCGGAGAATAACCCCTTGATTTTAACTCATTCTCGTATTTTAATTTCGGAGAATAACCTATTGATTTTAACTCATGCTTGTATGGTCCCCCGGGATGGTCCCACGGCAGGAGCAAATCGAGTGGGCTGTGGAGGAAGGGGCGGACTACCTGATCGGAGAGACGTTCTCGTATCTCGGTGAGGCTCTGGTTGCTCTGGAATGCATCAAGAAGTACGGCCAAGGTATCCAGCATCCACACCGTATATCACGAATATAGTTTCAATCAATGTGAATGCCGTTGAACCATGTGAGATCTCCTTTACACCGTTAATGAAATCTACGATCAACAGCGTGAAACGCCTAAAACACCCATCCCCTTACCCTAATATGAATTATTTTGTGAAATTGGATTTACAGCAAACATGGCAACCGAAGAAAATATCTACGGTCGTCATGATGTTCTGCCAAGTGCTGTTAAATGATTATACCCATGTATGAGCACGTACAAAGTGGGAGATGTAATTATTCAGTTCTGATCATGCAGATACATTTTCGTATCAAAATATTTTGAGATAAAATGCCATTCGTGTAGTATGCATGTAGATTTGTATCTGGATTTTGTTTCGATTCGATCTAGGCAAGCCCGCTGTCATCACGCTCGCTGCCAAGTGGGGCGTGACGGACGATGGCCGGCCGGCGATGTTTGATAAGGTGGAGTTTATCGAAGCACTGAGACGGCTCGAGGCAGAAGGTGCAGATGTAGTGGGCTTTAACTGTCTACGCGGGCCGACATCCATGTTACCTATATTGGAGCAGGCAGTGCAAGCAGGACTAAAGGTATCAGTGCCTAGCTCAACATAATTCCATATAATTGTTAATATAATAATAATAATAATAATAACAATAATAATAATAATAATAATAATAATAATAATAATATTCGGTTCTTATATAGCGCTTTCCTTGTACAAAGTACTACCCAAGGCGCTCGATTATTCCCTAGCTTTAACCAAGCAGCCAAGTATGTAGCGCTAAAAGCTAGTTGATCTAATTAGATCAGGAATACTATATCCCTGCCAGGTATCCATTTACTACACCTGGGTTGAGAGGGACAAACATGAGCAAAACACCTTGTCCATGGGTGTACGCACCGGACTGGGCTTGAACCCAGGATCTCTCTGCAAGAGTCAAGGACTCTCACCACTAGACCATAGTGCCCTCACTGTTAAATGCAATTATTCTGCTCCAAAACTACCAAAATAGCATTATGTTGGATTTCCACAGCCTAGACTGGGTGTACGCACCGGACTGGGCTTGAACCCAGGATCTCTCTGCAAGAGTCAAGGACTCTCACCACTAGACCGTAGTGCCCTCACTGTTAAATGCAATTATTCTGCTCCGATACTACCAAATAACATTATGTTGGATTTCCAAAGCCTAGACTGGCGTGTGAGGCTGCTGTAGGTTTTATTGAAACATGGAAGCATAGCGGGATATCTAGAGCATTTCTCTGACAGGCCGTTTGTTGATTTAATAGGCTCATAATAAACAGGAAAGCTAAAGTCGTCATCAAAGTATTCTAATACCCTTTGGTGAGCACTGAGACTCTTGTGTATAAGTCTGAACACAATGGCATGTAGTAAGATATGTTGAATTAATTACAGACACTACCAGCTTCATCGGACATCTCCACGTATTCGGCACACATCTGAGTGATGTCATGAAATCTGCCATATCGTAGCATGTTTTCCAATAAACAATGAACTTGAACAAAGTCTGTTGATCTTTATTTCCTTTTTTTTTTCTAATTTTCTGCATCAAGGTGCCAATCGCTGCGATACCTGTTCCATACCGGACGTCAAGCACGGAGCCGACGTTATGGCATCTTACAGATCCACAGACAGGTATCATATAAACAGCGGGGCTGTCTGTGTGTGATTTAAGGCACTCGAAGTGTGCGTTTATGCTCAATTTGCGAAGGTAGGATCAGCTATTTGAAACGCTGATTGGAAACGCTAATCCGAAAGGCCCTGAACGAGGGCATTGTCACTGTTGAGATTACGTCTTTTCAACGCGATACATGTAACTGCGTTTATGCTTACCCATTTAAAGGGGAAGTTCACTCTGAAATTATTTTGATTTCAATAAAAAGAGACAAATGAAAGAAACATATGAGTGAAGGTTTGACGAAAATCGGTCAATGGAAAAGAAAAGGAAGTTATTTGATTTTAATTTTTTGATTTTGTGACGTCATGTGCGAGGTGCTCTCCCATATGTTGTGTACAAAATAAGTCGATGAATTGTTTTTTCCCTGTTTTTGACAACGGAATAATTTTTTTTTCGTACAGGTATGTGTGTAAAAACGTATTTTTGATAAGGTATCAAATGCACGAGAAAAAGGATGCATATCTTTGTGAGAGAATGCACATTTTCGGAAAAAAATGTACACAACATATGGGAGAGCACCTCGCATGTGACGTCACAAAATCAAAACTTTCCTTTGACCGATTTTCGTCAAACCTTCACTCATATGTTTCTTTCATTTGCCTCTTTTTATTGAAACCAAAATAATTTCACGGTGAACTTCCCCTTCAACGTAAGTCCGAATCGGCGATCGTAAACGCCCCCTTTGTGCAGTTTTAAACGGCGTTTGTATCAAAATTAGCATGAACGCAACCACGCTTTGAACTAAATGCTCATTTTGGCCCCAAAATAAACGCACTCATTGTATTCTCAATATAATCACGTCCATACTTTCTTGTCAAGCCTGAAGTAATGACTGACTTAACCGATACCTCTTTACATGTCCTTGGGATTTTACTTTGTTTCTATGAGTTGAATGCGTGCTGCATCTATTGATTTAAGCCTCGCTCTTAACATAAAGAAGGTTGATGCCCCTGTCTTGCATTCTGAAAGATGCCGTTTCAAATAACAACGATAAAGATGGGTAGTTGGGTTAGCAATTAGTGGTAATTACCATGGTGGTGACAATGTAGTTTCAGAAATTTGGAAAGCTACTAGAAAAGTAAGAATAGATCTGATGTGGTGCCCCTTGTGCATTGGCAGAAGGAGGAATGGACTATACAAGATCGTTGTAACCCTGTATTTGTCACATTGCCGAAGTGTGGTACAGGCATTTGAGGTTTGATAAAAGGTCAACCTCCTCATTAACAAAAAAACTATTCTTGCCCGATTTAACCGCATCAAATTTTTGCCGATGTGACCTATCTTTACCACATATCATCTTGAAGGCTTAACTAATATAGATTCTGTTGTAATTTCTGGGGGGGGGTTAAGTAGGATTGCAGTAGCATTTTATACACAGGTTATACCAAATGGAAGGGAAAAAAGGACAAGTATGTTCGCGACTGGGATTTTGAAATTCTTCGTTTTTATGTTACTGTATGTCTTAAAAAAAAAATAACAGGGAATTCGACTTATCCTACGAACATGGACTGCAACTTCTGCACTCGAACGGATATCAAGGCGTTCACCAAGACGTGCAACAAACTCGGAATCCAATACGTGGGGCTCTGCTGTGGTAACTCTCCGCACTTCACACGAACAATGGCCGAGAGTCTGGGCCGCCAACCCGAGGCGTCTCGCTACTCGCCGGACATGTCGCTCAACAATATGGTGGGGAAGAAGCTGACGGCTGGTGCGACCAACATGAGGGATGGAGTTCAATGGAAGAACCCCATGCTTGAGGAAAACGGTATTCATGAAGAACCCCATGCTTGAGGAAAACGGTGTATCTTAATTGAAAAAGAAAAAACGTGTTTATCGATTGTATTGCATCCTTAGAGCAAAGTAGGCATGCGGTATTTATGATCTGTAAATATCTGTTCACTGATCGAAATCACTGATCAAAATTGTGACTTGTGTTTTAAGAGTCGACAATTGTTCTGCCGGAAGGTGAAATTGTGGAGGTAGCCAAAGTCCTTTCTCAACGTCCAACTGATTCGACGTCCCATTAGTCCGCCATTTGTTACATCCTGCTACCCCATTCATCAAGTGATTGTCGCCACAATGTACACGACTCGTGAATACTTGATTACCTTTTGCAAATGAGCGTTATATTCATGGATTCATCTTATTTCGCAAACATGGCAAATTGGAAGTAGTAAGTCTATTTCTGCAAGAATATTCAAATATATAAACAAATGTATACGAATTTTGATGTTCCTCCTTACGTTTAATCTTCATATCAGTACTGCACATTGTACTAGAATCAATACATTTCGTCGTGACTAGCTTCATATTTCCAACGCCTTTTGGATATCACGGTATACGTCTATCATTACATTCATACAATTTGATACAAGAATTTATACACGTGAACAGCGATTTATGTTAAATACATTTTCCTTTTGATCATACTTATTTACAACGTATACACAAGCCCAGCTGCTCAGTATTAAGTTTCGTTATCATTCACACATTCGTAGATTTCTTCCCAAGCTAATATTGATTTACAACAATTTCTGCTTGCATCCACCCTGATAACATTACTGTTACCTTTATTTGTATATTTTTACACACTGTATATAGGCCTTCGACTATTATGTGATTAAAAAAGAACGTATGTAACTGTTACTGCCATTGTCATTGTAGATATGATGAAGGGCAAAATCTCATTAAATGCGCTATACCCAACAGCTACGTCCATTGTTGCCATATATTCTAGTTGTCATTTTACATGTCACGTTCATGATGAAAGGCAAGAAGTACCTATCAACGACAGGTCAAAATGGGTCACGTCTCTCAACTGTGCATGGTACATTGGAACTTTCAAACTTGTTAATTCAGACATATCAGACAAAATCAGGCAAAAAAGTGCAAATCAACGACGGGTTTCAGGGCCACTAACATCAAGATCTATCTTGACTTATTCTGATGCAACTTAATTGTACATAACAAAATCACTAACTATTCAATGGAAATATGTATCTTATATCTTAAAATAATAAACCCCGCCTCCAATATATCCTTCAACTCTAGATTCCCCTTGTGACATCATGAAAGGTAGATATTAGCAGGATAATAGACAGATTTTATTCACAAACTAGACATTGCACTGACTACCTGCAAGTGCTTATAATCGTTTCCTTATGTCAGAACTGTGCTAGCTATGCCAAGGAAAAAATAATACATTTTCATTGTATGAAGATGTGATGCTATTATAAGCACTTGCAGGTAGTAATTTTGAATGCATAATCTATATATCTATAAATCTATCTTGAATCTCCTGGTACACTGCATTATAGAAATATAGACCGCCCATAAGGGCATGGTTATTTGGCACAAGCTACACTGAAGTCTATGCGGTTCGCGCAAAGTATTTAGCACGCAAACTCCCATAGCGACCAAAACACATTCTGGTCGACTCTCCACATCTTAATGTATGCAATAAAAGTACTATTTCCCGCTAATTATACAAATATGAGTATTGTTGACCGCTATCTATGCAAATAAAGGTATTATGGACTGTTATTCGTGTAGATATAAGTACTATGGACCGCTATTCATTCTAACAAGGTACTTTTGCTAAAATGGTGGAATGGTAAAAACAATCAGGCGACAGGATTACAGAGATGAGATTAATACGCTGTAATGGGGTATATAAAACTTAAAGGGAAGCATTAACATTTTACCTTTTCCGCAATCTCTCCCATTCTTATACCTCATATCTCAGTGCCGTGCCTTAGCACTAAGTAGGTTGTGAAAGACTTGAAAATTAGGGAGAAAATACAGTTGTGTTACCTCTGTACCTAACTGCAGGTCGTGCAGGAGATATTTTAACGATCGATTCGTTTAATGTCCCCTCCAATGCCCTTTGCAAAGGTCTCTGTCAATTGAGTTGCACACTTTCCCATTGTCCTAACGTACTTCCCATAAAAAAAGGGATCCATTAAAGTTCCAATGAAAATAAATTCTCAACACCAAGGTATCCAGAACCAAGGCCACGGGTGGTCGCGTCCATCGAGGTTTGGTGGGACGAGAATCGGCTCAATGACAACTGGTACGTCGACCTCGTTAAGGTCGACAATATTCGTCTTCCCCACCCATCGATGGATTAAGGCAAATGCGAGGGGGGTAAGGTTTTTTGACAAAATATTGAAGCACTTGCAGTTATATATATATATATAGCTAAGTATACGTTTTCATATGAAGTAAGTTTCGATGCTCTTCACCCGTTCACTTGCGAGAGAAATCTGCCCATGGGAACCATTACGCCAGTATTGACATTATGGTATTGACATTATGGTGACTGACAAAATGGCAACCATGGGGTACGTACTGATTTGTCTTGCTGACACATGACCACATTCAACCAATCGGAAAAGAGTACTAGACTCCCCTGCGAAGTATATTTTTTTCCGCTCAAGTCTGATGTTGTCGAAACCGTGTAATCGGTTACATATCATTGCAAGTGCTCCAATATTTTGTCGGAAAACCTTACCACCCTCACATTTGCCTTAATCCATCGATGGGTGGGGAAGACGAACATTGTTAGAAGTCCTACTAACAAATTATGAAATTGCAATGAAATTTTACAAGTTGCGCGCAATGCTGGTAGCTTTGTTTGGTGTACGTATTTACAAATTAAAGCGTAATTCTCAACACATATAATTTAATATTAACGGCGGTATAAATATAGAAATTAAACTTTTTGATGATTCGTATTCACTTTTCACATTGGAATGTTCGCTTTTCTATCAAGCGTTAACAGTGTGTTAAAATTGTATGACAAGCTTCGAAAATTACGCTTCTTTGGGTTAAAACCTAATTTCAAAGTGAACATTTGCATGGGGGAAGCAAATTGATAAAGCTAAGGACCCGTATTGCCCACACTGTGTAAAACTTGAACCTCACTTAATCATTTGAGTTACAGTTCGACGTCATTTGTGCATTATTGTCAAAACAACTAGCTCTAAAAATGCGGGTAGAGTAAGCAGCTATGATCACAGTGGGGAATGCCCGACACTAGCCCGACATACAATGGCGTACAGCTAAACCTCTCACTGGAGTGAGTTTGTTTAGAACCAATTGTCATGATTGTCTTGACAACATGCTCATATAACGACACCACTTCGGTACTCTATTGAGCAAGAAAACCTACATTATACATATCAAACTTCGAACGATGAGACTTCCCAACCTTTGAACCGTGTTTGGCATCTTTTCGCTTGAATGCAGTCAACTTTCTCAACATGTCTTCTACCAATTCTATACAAGGTATGTACGTGACTCTCGGCATCCTCAATTGAACAATGAGTGACAATCTTGCAATTTATCTCTAATTCCTCAAAGTATTTGATTTTTAAGGTAATGGCAGATATAAATGATATATTATTAAAGTATTGGCTCATGGTATTAACCACGACTTTCCTGAGCGGTGATTTGTTGCGTTTTGCTCGATCTGAACTTGCACCAACCTACCAACGTACAGCGGGCAAGATGAAGACAATATGAACTGAATGAGAACTGTTTATGAATGTTTATGTTTGAACTAGCATCGTATTCTAACAATTTGGTCAAAGTGACACGTTCTTTCTTTTCCGACCACAGTCCGTTTTACGATTTTGCAAGGACGGTGTAGGATGTTTTTTGAGAACTACTTTAGAGTGACATAGGTTTTACAACGGCAGTACTTCGGTATTTGTGTCGATAGAGAACCTGTATCGCCCCGTAATGGATCGGCAGATATCTGGCTACGGTAATACACCACTTCGTAGTTACACCATGATCGGACAATCCACTGAATAAATACTATTAGACCCCGGTTACACCGAAAGTCAAAAGTGTTCTGAGAACGGTCTCTAGACTCCTGTGAACACATGAATTCAGTTCAGTTCAGGTCAATTCATTTATTCCAACACAACTTTAAAAAGAACATTAAAAAACATACATCGAAAACTACATGACATAAACAGATTGAGACATTTAACAAACACAAACAAAATTGAATAAGTGTTGACGAGTAGGCAGGAAGGCAATGCCTTATTTAAACCCCACCCCTCAGGAAAATATTCTAGTGAGAAATATGCAAAACGCACACCCACACTCACACATACATACACGCACACACACTTAACCTATGTACTGATGAAATTAACAATTTGAGGGTTATAATCAGACAATTCCCAAATTGCATTTTTAAGTTTCCTTTTAAACATGTTAATAGATGGGCTTTCTCTTATATTATAAAGTATGTTGTTCCACACAACAGGACCTAATAATAAAATTGACTTCTTAAAACTTGTTGCTCGGATTACTGGCAAGTGGTAGTTTAAAGCATTTCTTGTTTGGTAACTACATGTATGTACAGACTTGTTAAGATTGAAATGTTCTTGCATGGAGGTAGTGAGAAGTTCGTTCAAACATAAATACATACAAATAGCAGTTTGAATTAAATTTGTATCATACACATTTAAAATACCCAAGTGAAAAAACGTAACTTGAATAAGAAATATTTCGTACTGCTCGTTTTTGTAGTTTGAATATTCTATCAGTATTTTGCTTGCTAGTATTAGACCAAGATGCGGAGCGCGAAGTGTATTATATGATAGTAGTAAGATATCTGATGGTAAGAACTTCAAATTATTTAATATATCGACGTTCTTTGCTATTGTCACTCCATCGAAACCCAGACTTTTCCCATTTCTAAAGTTACTCACAATATGAATAATTTCTTATACAGTAATTGGATTAAAAATTCGGTAGATGTATTACATGAAATATATTGGGTATAAATCGTACTGCTTGATGCTAAAGGAATATTGCATTCAGAGGCAAGTTTTGGTCAAATATTAATTGAATGATCATTAAAAAAGTTACAAATTGTAGGAGTACCGGAAATAGTCTCATTGCACTTTTATCAGGCAAGAAATTGATAATTTTACAACATGCTTTTTGGGCGCAAATTGCAATTTCAGATGAACTATGAAGTAAAATTTGAGTTTTTTTCTTTAGTAATTAATTGTCTGCTAACTATTTTAATGGTTTAGTAGCAATCTGCTGCTGCAATATTATTCATTATGACAGAATGTCAAAGATGAGAGGGGGGTTGAACTATTTTGCTGCCAACTGTAGGTATGTTGTATCGTCGCAAGTATTGCTCGAGATAGTCCAATCGTTGGGAAAGTTTGTATGGCCTTCACTTTATTTTCAATGGATACTTTCAAATCATGCAACGATATGCCAGCTCCTCGTCTAGAATCTCTCTGAATTTATTATCTCTTCTCTCCATGTTTTCATTCATCTTTCTTCGTTCTCTCTCCATCACCTTTGCCACCGCCGTTTCAACCACCTGCTCAATTCTCTCCATGAAGAATGTATTTTCTAAGAGCTCATCAGAGGTTATTAAAATGGCACACACGCCGGGCACTGCATTCGCAGCCCCTGTCTCCTTGCGCGTTCTAAGGGTAGACTTTGCGTTATGGTGATGCGCAATATATCAGAATAAGGAGAGCAAGGGGGGGGGGGGGGGGGGGTATTCAGAAAACGAACTTAGGAAATATTTCATTGTATCTCAGGGACTTAGGAAAAAATTGTCTTTTGGTATTCCGAAAAGCCAACTTAGGAAAAAAGATTTTAAGAAATTCAAATGAGCTAGAGATAAATGTTTTTATGTAAATGAGCCTCAGATATAGGATTTTAGAGGATATAGGATATAGGATAGGATGTAAATGAGCTAAATCTGTATTCCGAAGAAAAAAAACGGAGGATAAAAGATAAAACTACTCCCAGGCTATTTTATCTCCAGACGCACGCACGTAGGCCCATAGCAGTACGTGCAAAAATAATTTGGGCATTCAATGTTTTGCACATAAGAGCATCAAATGCAATAAGGCGCGCTGATACACATTGATGCGCAATGTCACTGTCAGTTTCATGACGTCACACCATCAGCTTGATACATGAGAGGACTTTTATTACTGGCTGCCTCTGGAATAGGAGCGTAGGGCATGCGCCCATTAATATTGGTTAAAATCGTCCTAAAATATTTTTCGGAATACCAAAGATAAAATATTTTAGTAACATTATATCTTAGGGGAGGTAAAATTGTATTTCTGTGGATTTTCGGAATCCCCCCCCCCCCCCCCTCCTCCCTAGTACGTAGCAAGTGAGCTAAAAAAGCTATGGTCAAGTGCAAAAGTTACTTTAGGTCAAGCGCCGACAAGAAAATGTTCAAGTGGGACTGAATGCCAATCATGTTCACTTCTCCACTAATGTCGAAACAATCGTTGATCTATTTAACAGCTTTTTACTTAATCTAACATATCCAGTCTCTGGCTACTCACACTGGTAGGAACAAGATGATAACATGTTTATCACCGTCCACAGGAAAAAAAAAAGGGCCAAGGAAAGAGTAAAATTGAGGATAAAATCGTCACCAAGACCTTGATTGCTGGCGTTTGTCCGAAAATCACGTTATGAATTCTTTCACAAATTGTTGTTCACCTGCCACTTGGCGCTAGTGAGTTTTGCAGTCTTCTACAGATTTTCCGTTCTTCAGTCATGCAGGCAATCATTCACGGAAACAGGGTACCGAAATATGCAGGGAGAATAGCTCTCCTAAGAGATGATCGTGAATCCTTTATTGAATGTTTATAATTTAAACGAGAAAGTTTTAAAACCATAGGACTTATTTTTAAACTGGAAACGTGCCCCAAAGGAACATTATGTCATTTGATACAGCCAGCAAAAAAGAAAAAAAAAAAAAAAAACATCTAGCATTTTACCATCCCGGTAAGACCCTAGATAGCCATCAAAATGATCAGGTCTCTTAGTAGTATGGATGGTAGTTGTTGATTGGTTAATCATTGTGTTTCTAGAAGAACACTAATTCATTCCTACCCTGCATTAAGGGTTGAAACAAGGCGTGTCTTTGTGCGTACAAACGAAATTCAGTGCTGAGCGACATCCTTTGTGACTGACTTAATTTATGCTACGTATTGGATGATGGGTGTTGATTGGTTCACACTTTTTTCACGAAGAGCAACAGCCTATCCGGTGTCCCCGGCCACCCATTCCTGCCCCACCCTTCTCTGATAGTGGTTAGTACTCTGGGTGATGCAAGTGTCCACAACAGGATATGCCAGCCTAAGTTTTTAAAAGGAATGACGTTACTTTCTTTCTTGCAGATTCTTGCACAGAATTAAACCTGAATCCAGGAAGAAACTTTAAAGGTGATATAGAACTTGTGTCAAGATGGGAAACAAATTATCCCGTAAATCAACAGCAGACTATCAGGTGTTGGTGTGGACAGGTGACCGCAGAGGTGCAGGAACGGACGCAAATGTCTGTATAGCGCTGTACAACGATCGGGGTGAGCGCTCGCGGAATATTCCCCTCGACTGTCGCTTCAGGGACGACTTCGAGCAAGGATGCATGGACCGCTTCCCCGTTCACAACCTACCAGACTTTGGGGCGGTCAAGTCCATCGAGCTCTGGCGAGACGACAGTGGGCTCAATGACGACTGGAAGGTCGACTTAGTCAAGGTCGACTGTGTGGCCTTGAAGAAGGTGTTCGTCTTCCCCGTCCATCGGTGGATCAAGGCGAATGTGAGGGTGGTCATCAAGGAGTTCGATACGTGCCTGCCGCAACACGATGACCGGGTCGAACAGAGGAAGGCAGAGCTGCTGGAGAAGAGACAGCAGTACGAGTTTGACTATAAGACGGAGGGACTCATGCCACGGGTGAATATTAATCATATACTTCCCTCCCGTACAAAGAATATTGCAATATAGACCCATGCGGTACACAATACTCAAATAAGGAAATTTGTAAGTTATGCCCTGTATATTGTTGATAAACATGTATCCTGGGCTCTGTGTTACCTTGTGTTCTATATATCTATATACTTAAATAAAAGGATTAATATATAAATATATATATATCGGGGTCGCCTTAGCCACTAACCCGTCTCTGTGGTCTAGTGGTTAAGGCACCGGCGTTCAAAGCTGGGGCCCCGGGTTCGATTCCCGGCAGAGACATTTTTTCGGCATCACCAATCTGGGGAACCTTGATTTAAGCTACGCCTACCATTGTTCTCTTCATCCATTTCTTTCACAAAATATTTAAATAAAAGAGTTGCCAAAGCTGTTGTATATGTATAATTTCTTACATATATGTATATATATATGCATGGATCCCGCATTAGGGAGACATTCCGGTGTTATTATACCTACCTTAGGGAGACACCCGCGTAAAGGAGACATTTTTGTGTCTCCTTAACGTTTTGACACCTCATAATACAGTTATCCATGGATCACGTGTCCAAAATGCGTCAAGAATATTCATGTTAACACCGTAGCTCTATGTTGGCATTGTCCATTCGATACCAGGGTACATCAATTTAAAGTAGAAACTGTTTCAAATATTAGGGGGTATACTTTTTTTTTTTCGAAGTTGTTATAAAAGTGTATTACGGAGACACAAAGTATATTGGATATATCTCGCTTTCTCCGGCCTATATGTGTGGGATATCCATACCTAAGATCACATGTGATTGTACCAACGTAATGATGTGTAACTTGTTCATCAGTTTTTAAAGGATAAAGATATATCCCTTATGGTGTGAAAAACACCCTCTTTTTAAAAGTAATTAATTCCATCGCGCTCATGCGCAGTAAGATATACATATATTTGCCGAAAGGTCTCCCTTGAACGGTATGTTTTAGCAAAAAGTGTCTCCTCAAAGCACCCCTAGCTAGCATCACGCGCGCGACATACGTACGTCAGTGCAGTGGTATAAACTCCCCGGGCGCTTCGTCGGCGAGACGGTGCGCAGCTCAGCTAGCTAGCAGCAAGTATCCAAGTCGTCATCAGAATTAATTTATAATTATAAAGGTAAGTTAGGAATATCCCATATTTAAACAGATCCTTGTCTCTATCTAGATCTACGCTAGAATCCAAACCGGCGCTAGTTCATAAGTGTAGACCTTACTGCGATCAGCCCGCTCACGCAGCTCCCGCTGCGCGGGAGCAGTCCGGTCCGGGGCTAGAGTAGACCATACTGGCGCCGGCAGCCTACGCGGATAGCTACCCGTTACTCGCCCGTGGAGAATCCGTACTAATCACGTCCCCAAAATCAACTGAATCATTATTCAACGGCAAATAAGTTATCTATATAGGCCGGGTTGGGGTTAGGGTCAGGGGTAGGTTTAGAATTAGGAATAGTGTTAGGGTCAGGGTTAGGTTTAGGGTTCAAAGTCATAAAATTAGTGGGATATACCAACAGTTATTGCATGATATGGCGGCTGTGGCGCTACTTTCTGTATGAATTCACTAATTCAGATCTGTAAATTTCTATGCCAGTGACATCTCACTTAGAACTTATGCTAGTACTAGTAGAATTAATGATGCTAAATCGTTTCTCTAAGAGAATGCTAAGTCGGATATCAGTGACAACTCGTGTTTCGATACCGGATCAGAATTTTCAGACAAACTAGTAATAGCCTTTCTCATAAAACTCCGCAATAATTGATAAAATGTCAGGTTGAAAAATCATGATTTTGTTAAATTTGGGGCGAGGTATTGTTTAAAACGTTGATTAGTCTATAACGAGGACTGTTGTGCTATCAATCTCTCATTTTCTTCTGTTAAATCACTTCATTGATTTTCTAGCTTTCATGCTTTCCATTTTGGTCATATTCATAATATTGAAAGATACCTTTAAAGATACTATATGCAAACATGCCATTCTTAAAATAAATGTTTGAATATTGAAGAAAGGGGTTATCACATGCATATGTTGATATTCACAACTGATGCAAAATCTCAATCAAACGTAGACTTAATCATTCAAAAAGAAATAAGCAAACACAAGTGAATTTTCAACATTTAACAGTGTTAATATGTCGGCGTGCTTAGACTAGCCCTCTGATCTATGGAATGCTCAAATCATACTCGATATTTTGAAATATTTGTTAACCTTTTTCATTAATTTTGCCTTCAATTGAGTGATGTTAAACAAGCAAACCCCTTTCCCTGCCACAGCTGATTTAATGCTTAGCAAATTCTGACAAAATGCAGCAGAAATGTTATCATAGAACGCACATTATGCAAATTCATTCACTTTTCAGTCCGAATTACGCAACTCAGGTTTCCATAAGTCACTATTGTTCTCAAGGATTGTCCGATCAAGAACAATAGATGCGACAGTGTCTGAGCAGTTCCAGCATTTAGAGCTGAGGTTAGAGTTGTAATAGCTTCGAGAATCACCTCAGTGCTAACTATCGGAGTTAGAGCTG
The DNA here is from genome assembly GCA_963669155.1 of Arbacia lixula. Lineage (NCBI taxonomy): Eukaryota > Metazoa > Echinodermata > Echinoidea > Arbacioida > Arbaciidae > Arbacia > Arbacia lixula. Next base: position 18,632,722 of record OZ022589.1, on the reverse strand, counting down.
AGGTTAGAGCTGTCATCGTGTCGAGAAACGCATCCCTAGTCTTCAGACATCTGTTTTCCCTCTGCATGGCAAATACTGAAATAGTATATAATTGATATTTATGTATCATGCAGCTAACATTAGCTTTCCAATTAAGTATAAGTGGGTTCGGACAGGGTCTTTTAAGATATGATGTTTTGGGTTAATTAGATGCTCCTCGAGGAAAACTTCAGGCAGAGCTATGTTAAAGTCCAGAGGGATCGAGCACACATAATTGTTTTGGTTTGTGTTGCTGACTATTCCTTACTCTCTAACTTTATTGAATAAGTTACACATTTTTTAAAGACAATATTAAGAAGGTCTATGTTCTGAGGTCCGTTATTACTATATAGAAATTGAGAAATGTGTTTTATATTTTTTTACCGGTCTACAAGTAGCATTCCATGGTTTAGTCCATGGTGTGAATAAACCTCCTTTTGTGAACACGTGTCTAAATAAAGACCTGGTTATTTCATTCATAAACATTTAGAGATTGATGATTTCCAATATTCAGGTTTTTCAGAGAAATTAAGCAGAAGTGATGAAATTGAATCTGAAATGATCGTGAGTATGAGATGATGATACCCTGTAAATGATGTTTTTACCAGAAAAACAAAAACAAAATTAGTCTCCCCATCCCCAAAGAAAATCACATCAAAGTGTGTTTTTGCTTAAATGAATGACCTTGTTAGCTCTTTTCAGTAATACCCAATTAGTCCTGAGAGCTAGTGCATGTGATTCTGGAGTATGTACTATTTAGGTTTTGTTTTGCTCAGGACCACTTTCCATTGAAATGCCCAACTCTTTTTCTTATCTCTTCAGCATTGATACATGAAAGTGAGAATTTAGGGAGGTTTGTCAATGACGAACATGTTCATCCAAGTTATGTGATGATGAAAGTCATGCTAAACAACACTCCTCATATGTGTCTCTTTGCAGGAGGGGAAAGAGGACAATGCAGAGAACCTTCCCTGGAGACAGGTAACTATTTGTAAAACAAAATGGGTCATTGAGTGATTGTTTTGTTGCCAACTTTCATACAAATATTCTAATAATGTGCAATATTTGGTAATTTTGAAGATTAAGAGGATGTTAGCCTTCTGCAACACTAAAATTTGAAGTTGAAAATCTTGTTTGAAAATTTGTTCAGAAAATCCGTTCTCTAGACCTGTGCGTCTTCATTAGCCCAATCATATGTAATAGTGAGCTAGTTTGAGGATCCGGGGAACTAGCCTGAAGTTGCAATCCTGTCTTCATTCGCTCAAAAGTCGCGATATGTAAGCTCGAAACTGGGGATACATGAATTAACCCGATGTTCGCACATACGCAGTGTGCGACGGAAAAAGGCCACGACTGCATGGCTTTTTTTGTGAGCTCTCATTCACGTACGTATAAAAACCTATTACGTAAACAATGCCTCATGCACGCTGATGCATGCCGGGATTGAGAAGTTTTCAGGCTAATGAAGACGCTCAGAGCTAGCTCTAGCTAGTTCACAAACTAGCTCTAGCTAGCTCCATCTAGCCCAAGATTTCTTGGGAAATTTTCTCTACCAAAAAGCTAGCTATTTTGCCTCATCTGGCTAATGAAGACACAAATAGCTAGCTATTTCGTGCTCTGGCTAGGCTATCCCAATCAGAACTACCTACAGTAGATATTTCGCCACATCAGGCTAATGAAGATGCACCTTCTGAGAATTATGACTTCTGTTTTTATAAAAGGTCGCCACAACCAAAAATCAGTGCATTAACTAAGACAGAACATTGGTTTTGATTACTACATGTACTTCTAACATGAGAAGGACATTGTTTTAGAGGCAGTGTCAATGTTATTGCAAGGTCAAATGAGATGTGAGATATGAGATAATGGAACCCATTTAACAAATTATTAGGACTTATATGTTTTTCAGTTGTGGAGTTATGACCTCGATCAGTATGGTGTATAAATATAAAGTTACCACAGCCAAAAAAAATCATGCATTGACTTGCTGATATAAAAGCATACTCTAGTTTTACAATGGATTTGATCTTATTACTTCACATTAAAAGTATGAAATCTTTTAGTCTAAAATTGTGCATCATTGAATCATCATCTATCTGCAGTAGAAATTTTAGATAATTCTTTTTTTGTTGTTGTTGCAAAAGGTTGCCCCTCCCCTTCAATAATTCTGATATACATAGACTTGGCCAGCACATGAACACAAGTTCAAGTAGAAGTGTTTCATATTCACTCATAAAAAAAAAAATATTTTATATGCAGATTTGAACAGCTTCCTTTGTTCCTCAAATGTATACCTTTAACTGAATAGATCCAAAATGTATTTGGTAACACCTTTGCTACAGGAAGGACAGGCGTCACAGGACCAATTGACTTGGCAAGCTCATCAGACATCACAGGACCAGATGACCAGCCACGACCATCAGGCGTCAAAGAACCAGGGGCGCGTTTCTCAACACGATGACAACTCTAACCTCAGCTCTAACTCTGATAGTTAGCACCGAGGTGATTCTCAAAGCTATAAACTCTAACCTCAGCTCTAAATGCTGGAACTGCTCGGACCCTGTCGCATCTATTGTTCTCGATTGGACGATCGTTGAGAACAATAGTGACTTATGGAAATCTGAGTTGAAAAGTGAATGAATTTGCATAATGTGCGTTCTATGATAACATTTCTGCTGCATTTTGTCAGAATTTGCTAAGAATAAAATCAGCCGTGGCAGGGAAAGGGGTTTGCTTGTTTAACATCACTTCATTGAACGCGAGATTCATGAAAAAGGTTTACAAATATTTCAAAATGTCGAGTATCATTCGAGCATTCCGTAGATCAGAGGGCTAGTCTAAGCAATCCAACTTTTAACACTGTTTAATGTTGAAACTTCACTTATGTTCGCTTCTTTATTTTTGAATGATCTAGTTAAGGTTTGATTGAGAGTTTTCCATCAGTTGTGAATATCAACACATGCATGTGATTACCCCTTTCTTCAATATTCAGACATTTATTTTAAGAACGGCATGTTTGTGTAGACTATCATTTACATTATATCTTTCAACACAAATATGACCAAAATGGAAGGCATTGAAGAAAATCGATGAATTGATTTAACGGAATAAAATGAGGGATCTTCATGAAAATGATGCGTTACACATCAAGCCATAGAATTATCAACGTTTTAAACAATACTTCGCCCCGTAGTTAACAAAATTACAATTATTTCAACCTGATATTTTATCAATTATTGCAGAGTTTCGTGAGAAAGGCTATCAATTTGTCTGAAAAAAGTCTGATCCGGTATCAATTCATGAGATGTCAGTGATATCCGACTTAGCATTCTCTTTGAGAATCGGTTTAGTATCATTGGCGCTAACGTGAGTTCTAAATTAGATGTTACTGGCATCGAAATGCAGAAACAGGCCCCAGATGACCAGATAATTTTTACCTTCTCCACTTCCACTTGTAATTTTTTTCATACCTGCACCCTTTCAATCTTCTACTCTTTCCATCTTACCTTGGATAGAGGGAAGGGGTATCGGGGACAGTGAAAAGAGGAATGCAAATTATTTAATTAATTTCCAATTTGCAATGTTTTTTGACTCGCTATGGTACTATTTACGTATTATTATGGATTTTTTTCTTTGTCTTATTATTTCTGTTTTTTTTTTAATCTGTTACAAAACATTTTATGTTGTAAACTTTATTTCTATCTCTATCTCTAGCCTATTTCTCTCCACTGATGAAGGAAGGCCTCATCATTTTTCTATTTTGATCTATCTTGTGCCGTTCGTTTCCATGTCATACTACCATATTCTCTAATATCGTCAATCCACCTCCTACTTTGCCTGCCTCTTCTTCTGGTGTTAGCCCTGGGGGTTCAGATGGTTGATTTATTAGTCCATCTATCATCTTTCCTCCTAGCTAGATGACCAGCCCACCTCCATTTCTTTGATTTAATTTCCTGTACTTTGGTTTTCTTTCTCAAATCCTGGTTTCTAACTTTGTCCCTCTTTGTAACACCAATCATGATTCTTTCCATACCCTTTTCGGTTACTCTAAGTTTTCTCTCCAGTCTCTTAGTTGTGGTCCATATTTCTGCTCCATAAGAGAGCACAGGTATGATGCATTGGTTGAAAATCTGTTTCTTGAGAGAAAGAGGGAGCTTCTCATCACGAAAGATAAAGTTGAGCTTGCCAAATTTTGCCCAAGCCAACTGAATCCTTCTATTCACTTCCCCTGCTGTTTCATTTTCTATGGAGATATTTTTGCCCAAATATATGTAGTTGTCTACCTTTTCTACGGTCCTCCCTCGAACTGTGATTTTGTGTTCTTTGTATCTACTGCTCATCATTACCTTTGTCTTTGTGATATTCATTTTCAGTCCAGCTTTTCTACTTTCTTCACTTAGTTCTCGGACCATTTTCTCCAGTTCCTGAGGTGTATGGCTAAGTAGTAAAATGTCATCTGCAAATCTGAGGTGTGTCAGGTGTTCCCCATCCACCACTATTCCCAATGATAATCAATCAAGGTTTCTGAAGACATCCTCAATAGCTGCAGTGAAGAGCTTTGGTGAGATGGGGTTACCTTGTCTTACCCCTTTCAGGATTTTAAAGGCATTTGTTGTAGTGCTTTCTAGATGTACACGGGCACTAGAGTCCTTATAGATGGTCTTAACTAGGCGAATGTACTTTCCATCTGTGACCTGCTTTTCTAAGGCATTGAATAATGACTGATGGTCTAGGCAGTCAAATGCCTTCTCGTAATCAACAAAGCTGCAGCAGATGTCAAAACGGTATTCCTTTGCCTTCTTGATTATCTGGCTTAACCCTATATAGCCTGGGCTATTTTGAAATCACATAGCTCGGGGGGGGGGGGGGGGGGGGGGCAAAAACAGCCCCCCCTAAGATCTCGACCGTTGATCGCGCGATCGCGACGAAAATTGGCACATACGTCACCGATGCAGTAATCTCCACAATTCAATTGCCAATTGCACCAAAATTATTCAAATTTATTTTTAATCAATTAATTATGCTAATTAAATGCATAAAAATCATAATTTGGTTGTAAATCTTTAAATATAGCCCCAAAACTTCTAGATATCAGTCCAGACACTCTTCTTAGGATTATTATCAAATTAGGATTTTAAAAAATGGTTTTTCTTATGTATTTTATTGTTTTTTAATTTCTTATGTATTTCTTTGTTTTTCAGACTTGATGTTTTTCATTGTTTTTTTGATGGAATTCGTTGGCAACACTATTTCAGTCATAAATAACATAAAATCTATTGTTCTTCATCAGTAATAATAGAAATAATGCTACATTTATGAATTTTGACTAGATACAGAATTTGCATTGGATTTGTACATGAAATCATGTTTTTGAGCAATTTTTGGTCTGACATGCACATACACAATGTTACGTAACTTCGGAACCGTGTACCCCCACGTCGCAAATTTGGTCTTAAGAGATGCGTGAGACTTGAAGGAAAAAGTCCTGAAACGTCGCGGCGTGATCTTTTCGCGTTACAAATTTATTGCGAAAAATGTTGAGGGGGGGGGGCTGTTTTTGCCCCCCCCCCCCCCCCCCCCCGGGCTAGATAGGGTTAAGGTGTGGAGATGTTCTGATGTTCTGTATCCTGTACGAAACCAGCTTGTTCCCGTGGTTGATTTTCATCAAGCTGTTTCTCTACCCTAACAAGAAAAATTTGTGTGAATATTTTGTATATATGAGGCAACAGACTAATGGGCCTGTAGTTTTTGATGTCCTTCATGTCCCCTTTCTTGGACAGTATGATAACTTTTGATTTGTTCCACTGGGTAGGTACCTGTTCCATTTGCATGATCTTGTTGAACAGTTTTGTTAGGGTTGATATGGTGTCCTCGCCCCCCAAATTAATAATATCTGCAGTCATTTGATCCTCCACTGGAACCTTTCCCCTTTTCATCTGATACATGTATAAAGCACTCTTCACCTCTTCCTTTAGTATTGGTGGAACATCATTTGATTTCTCATTCCAGTCCTCATTTACTCTCCAATCTGGTTGATCTGTGCTATAGAGTTCTCTATAGAAGTCCTCAATCGCTTGAGTAATCTCTTCTTTATCTGTAACTTCTGTCCCATCTTTTGTTTTCAGTGATGACAGAAGCTTTCTGCCCCTCTCTAACTTTCTGTTGATGATTTTTGGTCCTTTGTGGTTTACTAGCTTTATTTGCCAGTTGACAAATTTCGTTTTTTTATGACAGACAGGATATCTTGTATATTGTATATTGAAATACAGTTGGCAGCAAAATTATTCAACCCCCCCCCCCTCTCATTTTTGACATTCTGTCATAATGAATAACATTGCAACAGCAGGTTGCTACTAAACCATTAAGATAGTGAGCAGACAGTTAATTACTAAAGAATACCAGAGAAGAAAATCAAAGTTTACTTCAAAGTTCATCTGAAATTGCAATTTGCGCTGAGAAAGCATGTTGCAAAATTATTCAACCCCCCTATTTTCACACAAGAAAGGAATGTACACATGTACCTAGTGAACACAGTTATCTTTAAGAAAATGTTTTGGATTGTCTTCTTTTTTTATAGTTCTATAAAAAAACAAATCGTCCAAGTTTGAAGAAAATCTAAAAGATCAAGATACTTTGAACTTATTTGGTTTCTATTTCTAAATCAAATAGAAACTAAATAAGGTCAAAGCATCTTGAAAAGTATTGAATTTTCTTTAAACATAGTAGGTTGGTGTCCCATTAGGATTGGCTGATAAGAGTCATTTTTAGTACATGAGGTTATACTTGCAGTTCATAGGTTATTTGAATTCTACTTGCATGTGTCATGAATGGCTGTGCTTTAAAGACGGGGGGGGGGGGCATAATTATCAACTGTGTACAAGTTTCTGAATCTAATTTCATTAAAAAATGAATAGTATTCAGTCTTGTGATCTGGAATTTGTGAGTGCTCAGTATACATGTATCTCTTTATCATTACCTACCTGTAGTAGAAATTAACATGAGAAAAGGTTTCAATCATTTCACAGATAATAATTGCTTGAAATTTTTACGAAAGTGTGTGAATTGTAATTTGCAATGGTATCACTTTTTCTAATTTCCCTCAAAATTTTGTTTTCAGCGGTTGAACAGGGGCTTTAATGTCTGCGTATTTAGATGAATATGTTATCAAATATGTGTAATTAAAGAGAGCTTTAAGAAGTTCATAAGGTTTGTGGTATTGTAGAGATGTTTTATAAAGAGTTTTAAACATTTGCATATACAGGTGTATGTCATTAATATCCTCTGAATTTGTTGAGGTAATGGTAGTAATTGTACATAATTTCACTGAAAAAAAAAAAACAATCATTATTGTTGACAGGAAACTTCAGATCTATTGATTTGAATGTTAGTTGGTGCTAAATTTTTTGGTGGTTGTGACCATAAAATCAGGTACAATTTGTAACGTTTTGATATCTTTTGGCATGTATTTGAATGATGTTCTCCTAAATGTGCGATACTGTTTTGAAATTTAGTTTGAATTTGAATTTGTATTTCGAGACCTGCATCACAGGGAGGTCACTTAAATGACATTCATGTACTATAATTCATGTGCACCTTGCAACGGTTGAATAAATTTATAACTTTTTAACATTTAATTAAATGCATTGTTAATACAGTTACATTTAGTGTCATGTGTCTCCTTCATGGTCTTTGCTTTTGTGTACGGCTTTCGTTTATTCCTCCATTTCATGTTCATCCAAGTATAATCATCTGCTTATTCCAAAGTGCTAAAAGTGAGGTACAAACAATATTTCTGTATTTAATTTCAGATGAAAAAAACAAACATTTTTTTAGTGTTTTTATGAGTTCCTGTTCTGAATGTGTCCATGGACGTGGAATGTGCAGAGAGTGTGTGTTTACGTTTGTTGTACATAGTGTGACAGTGCAAATATGCCATGTTTTAACTACATGTATATGTACCACAATGATACTTGACTGAGTGACTGTGATTGCTATGAATCAAATACACCCCTACCCCGGCCCCCTCTCCACATCCCAGCCTACTGGCATTACCATTCAATAATCAACAAAATGGCCATTAATTTATGAGGGTACACAATTTATATTGAAGTCTGAATGTATTGGGGATCAATTCATTTTTCACAAATTTAGTTGATTAACACCATCTGTACTCATTGTAATAGAGTCAATGGACATGACTGTCTGACTTGCGGCTTGTAAGCAATCTGAAATGCATAAGTACAGTTGGTCGAGGGTACGGGTGCAGCTACCCAACAGAATATGGAACAGAAACGCAACTCTCTTTTGGCATGTACTCAATCTGCATCTACAGCATGCAGCACTGAAACTACTGCACTGCTGCTAAGTAGGCATCTGCGCTGCATAGCTAGCTGATGCGTGCATCATGCAGCGCGCGCAGAGCAGCTCGCGCTCATAGCTCAAATCAGGCAGGCGCGCCGTCGAGTCGACCGCGTACCGGTCACGTCAGGGCCAGGGCGCGCCAGGGTACGGTTTCTGGGACAGTGCGCGCACAAACGCGTGCATATATAATTAGATGAGTTGACTGCGTATAGGTTGTGTGTATACGTATACGTGCATAACAGATAAGCTATGTTTAACATGCTTATCTGTGTAAAGTATGCCTTGCGTGTGTGTGTGTGTGTGTGTGTGTGTGTGTGTGTGTATGGGATAGCTGCTCTCAGTCACCATAGCTCTTTATATACCTCATACATAGATTCCTCTCATCTGATTGGTTAAAAGTAGAGTCATCGAAATAGCTGTGCCCCCGTTTTTAACAAGATGACGTCAAAATTAACTGTGCCCGGGGCATGGCAATCGACTGTGCCCGGAAAATTAGACAACCTCAACACCGCGCGATATCGCTCGTGTGTACGTGTGCGCAATACCTGTACGCGCAATGAGTGTTGATTTACATGCCTATTACATGCTATCTTGTAGGCCTTGTCAGTTCAGGAAATCTTTTAACCAATCGATGAGAAGAATCTATACATTCGGTTTATAAAACAAATATTGACTGCTTAATATTCGGGGCACAGTTAAAATCATAGGCCCTCGGTGATGTCAAAACCATGACTATGCCCTCAGCTTCGCTTCGGGCATAGTCATGGTTTTGACATCATCTTGGGCTTATAATTTTAACTGTGCCCCTCATAGCAGTCAATATTTGTATACTGTGTACCCCGTATGTGTTGTGTGTGTGTGTGTGTGTGTGTGTGTGCGGGGGCAGCATCATAGAGCTGGACAGCATAGCTCCCTAGACTGCAACTAGGCATGAGCTATGTGTACATACATGTGTCCACGACCTACGCATGAATTTTCTACATACTACATGTACTCTGTGCTTATTCTACATACTTACTCTGTGCATGTGCATAAGGCATACTTTATGCATTATGCACAGAGTAATTAGGGGTCAGCTACAGTAGCTGTTTCTTTCACTAAAAATAATCATGGAAAAAATGCAATGCGATAGTACTGTGAGTTATGGAAGTTTGATACCCAGACTCTTTACATTATCTTTACAAATCAAAGTCAAAATCAAAGTAAATCTGTGTACGGTGGAATTCATGGTATTGGTGTCTTAATTAGAGAAAAAATATTGAATTATGTGTTAGGTTTGGATTCGAAATGCAATATCAGAAACAATATTTTGGATAATATATCAGTGAGAAAGCTTTCGGATTTTCATTTATGTGAGGTATCGTTTATAAATATTTCCCCAGAACATTCTTATTATTATATAATGAATCTACTGATGACATTGCTGCTGATTTGATAATGTTGAAGAACGTGCATAATTTACCGTTTTGCCTTTTAGGAGATTCCAATGCTACTTAACCGGGTGTGAAAGTGAATGGAAGATGTTAATCGTTGTAATATGTATTTTATAGATAAATCTGACAGTGTTATGTCCGATCAACATTTTTTACTGTGTAATACAGGTTCGGTAATATGAACAGAGGCAACACAAGAAACGGCAAGAAATTTCTTGAAAGGCGTAGGGGCTTTAACCTTATTGCTAATGGCCATATGTTGGAGCAGATCTAAACACAATCCCATCATTCTGAATATAACGTGTGTGTACCCCGGGAGTATAATAATAACCCTAATAATTAGGGTAACAGTCTTACTATATTTTGAAGTATGATCATTGCTGCCATGAAACGCTTACAAAAATCACGCGGTTATTTTCAAAATGATGTGGTTGTGTTTGTCAGAGAGAAGAGTTTTGAACAGTTTGTTTCTGAAAAATTTCAAGGGAAAGATATTCTTCCTCTTAAAATTGATGCAGCTACACACATATATACAAAAAGTATATATACAAGCTCTTTACTCTACTTTACGCAGATGATACAATTTAGTTCTTGCAAAATCTGAAAGTGAACTTCAACTTGCATTAGATGCGTTATCTGTACACTGCAAAAGGTGGTTAAAAGTCATCATCTTTTCTCGTGGGGAAGTACGGAGGATTCCAATTTTTAGGTTTGATAATAACGTGGTTGAAGTTGTTGATCTCGGTACCACCTATGATTATGATACATTTCGCAAAGCACAAATCAATAATAAAGCAGCTGAATCAAGCAAGAAGGGGAAACAGTCTTTTGTCAAAAACATACCAATTTAAAATACCTATTGATATTCTCTTGAAGTTATTTGATCAACGTGTTTTACCTAGGGAAGCGAAATGGGGATTTGGTCAGTGATAGTAAATAGTATACTAAAACGGACATAATATCTAAGGGTCAATAGTCTGAAAGTGTATATTTTTGTGTCCCTAGACTTCCGTGTAATGTAATTCATCAGATATTGGACATTTAACTTTGAATTTTCTGTAAATATAGTCTTGAACATGTATCAAATAAGATTATATAGTGCAATTGTGAAGTATAGTTTCTTTTTTTATGATGTTCATTAGTCTTATATCCAGACCCCCCCCCCCCCCTAAAACCCCATGTCCCTATACAAAAAATCAAAATACATGCATTTCTAACTTATGCTGGAAAGAAGTTTTCATTTTTTTAATGTGGGAATTATATAAATTGTATAATCTCATGAAATTGATACCAATAAACTGGAATGCATAAGTGAAATTTGACTTTTTTATTAATTCTTTCCTGTCCCGATGTTTTGCATCAGCTCCGTCACGTAATGTTTTTCTGCCATCTACGACTATCAATAATCGAGTTATTCGAGTAAAACTGTCCTGGCGGGTCCACGCAGTCCTAACGGAGTGGTGCTTTCCTTAAGGTTCCTCTCATATTTAAAGGCAGTTGTGAAAAATACCAAATTCCTTTCGAAAGTCGGACCATACCTTTATTCAGCATCATCTCCGAACGTATATTTTGACATATTAAATGAAGCTTATTGCATTTAACTTTGATTGATTCCGAAACCGATCAATTCCCACTGCAATCACACAAAGCCGCTTCGAAGCTGCTCTATGCTAACCCGTGCTTTTTTCCCCACGAGTCGCTCGGGCATCAGCTCCGTAACGGTCAGCTCCGTCACACTCCCCCATTTGTGTGACGGAGATGACGATTGTGTGACGGAGCTGATGAGATCTATTTGTTAAATTTCTTAGATTGTTAATTGTTTTTTTGTAGGTATGACTTGTGAATATATAAAAGTAATACTAGAAGACATAATTGAGGTGAACTGAATCAGTTTTTGGTGCTTGTCTATGTAAATTCTAATGCCTCTTCTGCCATGTGACGGAGCTGATGCCCCAGCGACTCGTGGGGAGAAAAGCTGAATAAACTGAAAAAAATAGAGATTTATAGAGAGTCTTTAAAAAGTCAAGTATTCTGAACTGATAACTTATGCGCCAACAGAGAATTTGGTTTAATATTATAGTATTAAATATTAATGAGCAAGTTGTAATATGTATATAGTACGAGTCTGCAATCCCCCATCATCTCCGTCACGCTGTGTCAGCTCCGTCACGGTGGTATCTAATCTTGAAAAATGTGGTACAGACTTAAAAGATTGATAAGATTTAAATTCACGAATTGAGATTAAAATACCACACTTTAATTAATCTATCAAACTTTGTTCAATCGCAATGGCATGTGGTCATGAAAGTGAATGGAAAGTCCCTTTTTTCGTGAAATTCGCAATTTAGTGCTGTGGCATGGTTTTAAATCTACTTAAAAGACTAACAAACATAAAACTATTGATCTTGATTTGATTACACCTTTATAGAAGTACATTACTTCCTGTTTATGGAATGTAAGGAATGTGATGTATAAACTGAATTGTAAAAACAAATCAAAATATTGTGCAGACCTTTCGTGACGGAGCTGACTCAAATTCAGTCAGTGTTGTGAAAAGAGCACAAATATAGTAGCTTAGTCCCGGGAAATAGCGTGCCAAACTATATTTTCAATTTTCATGAATAGTTATCACTATAAAAACACCAATAGGAATCATGGATGAGTTGTTTGGATTTCCCTTGGTACCTATCTCTGAAAATATACACTTTCTGACTATTCACCCCTAACAAGGTGACATGGGATCAATAAATTGTCATTGTCATCGTCATTGCCATTGTCATTGTTGTAGTATTTGCTTATTAGTTCGCTTTGAAACACTTTTAGTTTAGCAGTTATGACAATCTGAAAAAGTTCAGTATAGTAGTTTGAATGCTCCAACCTCACAATTCTCTCGATCCAATAGGGCGGGAAACCGTTCTTTGCGGTCAAACGGACGGCGAGGCGAATACATTATTTTTTGGTTAGAAAATACTTGTTTGCATATATCCTTCAGTAAACATGTTTTGTTTTGTGTGCGTGCGTGTGTGTGTGTGTGTGTGTGTGTGTGTGTTTGTGTGTGTGTGTGTGTGTGTGTGTAGGTGCGTGTTTGTGTGCTGCGTGTGTGCGTATGTGTGTGTGTGTGTGTGTGTGTGTGTGTGTGTGTGTGAGTTTGGGTGTGTGGATGAAGGTGTTGGGAGTATGTTCAAACGGGGGAGGGGGTGGGAGAATAAATAGACAACGCTTTCCTCTCAAGATTCTTGATTGTACAATAATGTTTTGTAAACAATATATGAACATATACTTATTCCTTTTTTAAGACTATTGCAATTTATGTTTAATTCAAAATGTCAATGTACAATGCATCGGGTTTAATTAAGAATGATTTCTTCAATTGATTTGAGAGAAAATAAAAAATATATTTAAAAAAAAACGGGAGGAGAAATAGACGGGGATCACAATAAATCATTCCTTAAAAAATATTGTACTAAGAAAAAAAAATATTGTGAGGGACGCATGCAGGAACACTGTATAAAAATTATTTACTTTCTCATCTCGAGGATTTCAAGATTGCTAATTGTGTACAAGTTCAAGTTCAAGTTTTATTCAAACCAATCAAGAAAACAACATTTTAACATTTAATTGACAAAGAAAGCACATGATGGGTTTGGGACCTCGGAGAAAGCAGAGCTTGTGATAGGGGCCCCTTACAAGGTACGTTATAATATGACGAATGGCATATTTACAATGATAAATAAGGAGTAAAAATTGGAATAAAAAAAAAATTAAGATCACACATACACACACACACACACACACACACGCCGCAAAACACACAGACATACATGGCTTTCCGTTATTTACTTTAGCTTGTTTTGTAAATTCTCAAAAAGATATATTCGACATGAAAGTTTAAATTTAGACAGCGTTGGACTGGACCTCTTGTTTTGTGGAAACTTGTTCCATTCTTTTATGGAAACAACTACAAAAGAGTTCAAAGCAGTTTGAGTCCTTGCTAGAGGTTGATGGATTAGGTTTCTTTGACGTGTGTTGTACTGATGAACAGTAGAATTTATGATAAACACATCTTTTAAAGATGAACTATTTTGATCCGATTGAGATTTGTACATGAATATCAAACAACTTAAAGAGACTAATTCATCAACAGGCAGCACTTGAAGTTGAAGAAATAAAGGAGCACTTGGACTTCTGTAATTTGAATTTGTAATCATCCTGATGGCTTTCTTTTGAAGGACTATCAACTTGTTTATATGAGTTCTATACGTATTTCCCCTTGCAACATTACAATGAGTTAAGTGGGGCATAATGGCAGCATTATAGAGTTACTAAGGTTTTCTCTGATAAAAAGAAGCGTAACTTGGAAATCACACCAACACTCCTTGAGACCTTGGTACAAACAAAACTAAGGTGATCTTTCAAAGTTAAATGATCATCAACCGTAACTCCAAGAAACCTTACATTTTGACTTCGGTTGATCACATGACCACCGATTGTCAAGGCACCAGTATTATCTGGAATTCTTTTTCCCTTTGATCTAAAGACAACATATTGAGTCTTACTGGCATTTAATAAAAGATTGTTGCAACAAAACCACTTGAATATGTTGGTAACTTCTGTATTTGCAGTCAGAATAAGAATATGCATGTTTTTGTGGTGAGAGAGCAAGCAAGTATCATCAGCAAAAAGTGAATAGGTAAACAACTGAGATGAGTTTATAAAATCATTAACATAAATCAAAAACAATAAGGGACCCAGGACTGAGCCCTGAGGTACGCCATATTTTACTCCACTGGATTGAGATTTGACTCCATTAACCATTACAAACTGTAATCGATTATATAAGTAATTTCTAAACCAATTTAAAGCAATTCCACGAATGTCATAATGCTCAAGCTTGTTGATTAAGATGTCATGGTCGATGGTGTCAAAAGCTTTCGACAAGTCCAAAAACACCCCAAGACAAAACTTCCCTGCATCAATCGCATTAATAATAGTATTTACCGCTACCTTTCTTCGTCCTTGGGATATTAACATTCCTTGTGAATTATGTTGACAGTTATCGTGATCGTACGCCTATAACTATACGCATGTGAATGTAAATAAATTGTCATAGGCCCATGTAATCAAGCTGATTAAGTAATCACTAATAATGTCATTTAATCCCATTCGTATTTCATTGTCAGATTATTTAGAATAGAACTCCTATTATTATCCGTATCAGACATCTGAGCAGTGGTTTTACGAAACCATATTCCCCTCGTTTCCAGTGCCGATGGGGCACAGATGGTAATATTGACGATATTACCATCTTTCACAAAAGCTTATGGACTTGACGTGTAATAAAACGGGAAATATCGTCTTGTATTGTCCCTGGTCTAACATCCGGAAGATTTGCGTCTTTCGATGATAAGGAATTTAATGACATTATTCAAAACATGGGATATAGAAAGTGTAAATTATTAGCTATAGATGTCTAATGTTAATAATGATAATGATATTCACTGGCTCTTACTTTCGGAATATACGACCTTTATTGCTCTCACTGAATCCATATTGCCCTCGTCTTTGTCCTGGCAATATATGTCGTATTCCCGTCAAGGCCAGTCAATATTATATTAATATTTCACGGTACCGATATGAAAATGTATCACTTTGTATGCAGTCATCAAAATGTATAATCATCATTACACCGTGGCTTCCTGTGTGTTCCTGCTCTTTATTTCTCCATTGTATTGCTTCCAGTGGTGAAGAGCAAAGCGGGCTAAATCAGGTCTATATTCCGCTTATTCTAAAGTCTGGAAGAAATGAACTGTTTGTTTGATGGCAAGCACATGATAATGAATAATCTCTCTTCGATATCAGCAGGTTTAATACCAGTATGATTTACTTTGAAAGGTGCTATCGTGGAGCCAATAAAAGGTCAATTTCTTTATGAAAGAACAGGAAGTGACAAGCCCAGAACGCGTTCAGCCTATAGGCAATATTAAGGGGCTGGTCGATTGAAAACTTGGAAAAAGCGTGTGGTACAATAAACAGGACAGGAATTAGACATCCCTGAATGTTTCAATCAATAAAGCCACTGTACATGAACATGGCTAGTGGATTATGAACCTTTACGCTAAACCTTTCAAAATCAATGAAGTCACCATCCCAATGAACACGACGAATATGTCATACTTGGAACGTCCTGACTATATCCTGCACCGAGTTTGAAATGAAATTGGATTATGGTGTAACAAGACTAGTGTTTCAACAAAATTGTGTTTGTGTCTTTTTGTTGGACGCATATGTACATGAATGAGATGAAGCGTGCTGTGCACAAGCTCCGTTTGTCGATTCACGGCAGCGCAAAGGAATGTTGCTACGTGTTCTTTTTGATTCGAGGTCTGAAGGAAATAAGATTTTGAAGCTAGCCTTTCTATCCCGTATCGTTCAAAGAAAAACAAACCAAATCCCTATCGCAAATGTATGACTAGTCGAATCATCCGGAATAACTATATTCGAATCCAGGATTTATATTTATTCATGCATTAATAAGTGCAGTAGAAAGTGAGCTCGTCTGTCTGATTTTCTCAGCCCGCATATATGTTTTTTTTTCTATTTTCCGACCTGAAGAATAGTGATTGTGTATAATCATTTTTGTAATCATGAACACGATTGGTATCTTATTAAACAATTGATGTGAGTACGAAGTGTCCGATTTTACTACCTGAACACTAAACAGTATAAGCACGTTTTTTTATGAGCAATTATAAAGATTAGACCATAAAACGGGAATTTAGAAGATACTTTTGTAACCATGATAAGGATGGGTATCTTAAAAGCAAGTCATGCAAGCGCGATTTATACTTGAAATACAGAATATCGTAAGCAATCTTTGGAATCATGAATAGGATGCGTGAACTATGAAAACAAGTAATGCGAACAAAGCGCGAGCTGAAAATATTTTATATACTGACCCGAAAAGAAGACACGCCAAAGACTAATTTTGTGGGAATTCATGAATAGGATACGTATCTCATAATGCGAGCGCTTGGACATTTTTGTTATATTCAGCACTTTATACCATGAATAGGATGTGTATCTGTATAATGAAAACTGGAATCAATGGCAGAATGAGTTTGCGCATTATTGACTTGTAAACGGAAAAGTTCGAACCCTTTTTATCCTCTTGAGCATAATCATTACGTGACTCAACAGACAATGCGATCCTGGAGCGCGTGCGAAATTTCTATTCTAAATGACCCTTCTCTTACTGCATTCAATTTCCTTCCTATTTTCTTTCTTTTCTTTCCCCCTCTCCTCTTTTTTTTCTCACCTCCCCCCCCCCCTCCCCCCCCCCCCCTTTTTTTTTTGGCGTCACCAATAATTACCGCCGTCGCTGTGACCCCTGGATCCGCCAATGCTTTCACAAGGTTTTTCTCAAAAAGCATGTATCATGTATACACAAATTGTCATCAATTCAATCATATCAAAATGAATTTCAAATGAAGAGTCCCGTCTCGTTTTGCAGGGCAAGGCAAAATATCGTTTACGAAACTTCTTGCATTCATCGGAGAAATCGTCCTGACGGTTTAAACAGTGATAATTTTGTATTGAAAAGGTAATACATGTTTAGGATTTTGTGAAAGAAAGTATGGTAATAAAAAAGATTGTGACTGCCTGCTGTAAATGACAATTCTCTGCAGGAAGCAAAATGATATACATAAATACACACAAAAGAAAATACAGTGGGTGCTATGCACCCCCCCCCCTCTCTCTCTCTCTCTCTTTTCCATTTCACCTCCCACTCTCTACATACGCCCTTCTCATGGTTTTATATTTTGAAGGAAATGCTCGAATGCAACAAAAAGGAAAGGCGTTATTGTCCCTGATTATATTGATGACTTCCAAATTGATAGATTAACACGGAAAGAAAGAAGAAGAAAAAAAAAATACAATGAAATAAAAGGAATCACAGGTTAATACATCGAGCGCATACAACTACATCAAGGACGTATGGATGGAGATTATACTTTATGGCCGTAGAGGGCCGCATTAAAAAAGCCTTCACAGACACACTATTCATTAGCCAGCGATTTTTCGCTTTTCTTCTCGCTTTTGTTTGAGATCCGAAAGCCGAGGCGGGGATGGGGTCTATTGAAAAGATGAGAACCGGATGTTTCCCGGGTGGAACAGGTTCACGTGGCTTTCTGACGCCTTCCATTTGGAGATGTTAATTCTATATGTTGATTCTGTAACGAATTTAGAGGGCTAATATTGCACATACAGGAACACTGAGTATTATTGTTATTTTTACCGGGGTACCAGCGAACTCTGAGCTTATCGTGATGGGCGAGGCACGTAAACTCAAAGTAAATGACAAGTCCACTCTCGCGGTCAATGAACCCATTATAGTCGGTGGGGAATCATTGCATCACTCACATGCTGTGGCGACGCGCGCGGGATGCTGAGTAGAGGTCTCCCTTGCGCG